>LBNU01036208.1:14097-26014 GCA_014162995.1 Artemisia annua | reverse complement strand
CTGCTTCTCTTTTTTTTTTTTTTTTTTTTTTTTTTTTTTTTTTTTTTTTTATTTTTCACTGTATTTTTTCTATTTTTTTTGTATTTTTTTGTTTTGGATCCTAAACTGTATTTTAGGGTATCTAAAAGCTCTTACAAGCTTTCTAGGAGCTTATGTGAACCTAAGAAGTCCAAAATATAATTCACAAACACTTTAAGCTAATATGAGATTTTTGAATTTTTGAAAAGTGCATAAACTGAATTATCAAAGGAAACTGAAATTGATGATTGAAATAAGTTTGATTACACTAAAAACACTTGATACAATACTTTAAAACTTGAAATTACAACTGAAATTGAGAATTGTACTAATTCGACATGAAAATTACAACTAAAATCTACTACTAGCCTTCTCTTCATCTTCTTCCTTTTATAGCTGCCAATTGGGGTTCCATTTGACCTTCTGCAACTTTCCCACTTGCAATTCTGACCATTGGATGAGTTTGGAGTGATCTCAGCCTTTGAATCAATTTGGCGCCAAAAATAAAATAATGCAAATTGGGACAGTGGGGGGTGGTGGCATTAATTGTGTTTGTTTTGTTAGGTATATATGGTGGGGGTGAGTGGTTTGGGCGGTGGGATGGGATGGTGAGGTGATGGAAGCAAGTTGCAGGGTGGGGAGATGAGAGGGAAAGGCCAGGGGTGATGGTTTGACTTTTGGTCAAACATGGGGGACGGGGGTGAGGGATTTATTAATAAAAGGGGGTGTTGGGCTTGTTTTGGATTTGGGCCAAAGAAATGGAAAAGGGCCAAAGGGGGTTTAAGGATTGGACTGGATTGGATTTGGATGGGGGATTTGGATTTTTGGGTTTATGGATCCGTTTGGTTTTAGTATTAAATCACAAGGACCAAATTAGATTTTTCCACATTTTGAATTCCAGGGACCTGTTTTGCCATTTTGTGAAACTTAAGGGACCAAACATGTAATTTTCCAAATTTTTACCATAAAGACCATTTTTGTCATTGGTGAATAGTACAAGGCTTATTTTTGAATATTTTCACTTTTTAAATTCACCAAGGACCATTTTTGACATTTTTCAAACTTGGGGGACCAAAGTTGTAAATTTGTGATTTTTGATATTCAAATGGTTTGTTTTGACAACTTATGAATCCCCAAGGACCTTTTATGATATTTTGCATATTTTGCATATTTTGAAATGTTCAGGGACTAGTTTTGACAATTTATGAAAGCTGAGGGACTGAAACTGCCAATTGTGCAAACTAGTTTTGACAATTTATGAAAGTTGAGGGACTGAAACTGCCAATTGTGCAAACTTTGTTCGTTTTTCATTTGTTTTCAAACATTTTGCATCTAAGACTCATAAAACACACTTTTGGAATATTTCCACTATTTTGATGCATTGTTTGGTGTTTTTTGATGTATTTGGCAGCTCAGAATAGGTAAAAATGATGAGTATTTACATACTCATCAGTTACCAGTTCATATTGGCTGAAATATGATATCCCGATTGTGTGTCTTGTGTTATAATTATGCATGAAAATTAACTGAATTGGTCTTTTTGTGTTTGAAGGATATTCAGCATGAGAAATCCGAAATTTTGAGTATGTTGAAAATGTCTGGGATTGAATTAGGATGTGCAGAAAGTCTGGTAGAAACTAGACCAAGTGCAGATAAGCACGGTATGTATCTATATTTTTCTCCTTCTCGATTTAAGTTCTATAACGCTAAATCATGTTGCTTGTTATTGATTAATTTATATATATTTTTCTTCATTCAGAATCTCCTGCAGAAAAGAACGTTGTCACATCTGATAGTGTGAGTTTTGTTTTCTATACAAGCTAAGTTCGATAAATTTGTTCATTTTAACTTGTTTTGATATGAAGTTATGATGCACAATGAATTACAGCGTTTTAATGCCTCAACAACTTAGACGGATTTGTTTTATGTTTTCATCTCGATTGTTTTTATATTTGTTATAAAGTTTTAGTTCAACATAATTGTCTTATGAGGAATCATATAAGAGTTAACAATTTTAGTGTTGAAATGCTATCAATGAGCTGTTCTGATCTTGATACTTGAAATTCAGGCTCGTGTGCAGTAAAAGCGTAAGAAGAGAAGCCCAATATCACAGTAAGTACTATACCTTACATGTCAGTGTCACACCATAAGTTTTACAGTGTCTAAAAAATTACTGTAACTTGTTAATTGAGCTAAAATAGTCCATAACTTTCTTTCTATAGTGATCCTTTGCAGAAGGAAGATTTGGATGATGTCTTTGGAACATTCCAAGTCATGTTGCAATATAAAGAGCTCCCTTGTGATGATATGGAGCATGAGAGACTTTGCTCAGCATTGTGCGAGAAACAGGTAACTAAGTTTTTCACTGGTATTGCTTTCGTAAAATGATTACGTAATATGGATAGCCAGAATCAATATTTGGTGTTAACAAAACAGGCCGTGTGACATGGTGTTTGAATCTGCTTTTGGTCCAAGTATTTAGCCAAATTAAGGATTTACAATTTCACTGTACTCAATCATTAGAAACTAATTTTTATGCTACATGAAAACGCCATAAATTGATAAATCACTTGGAAAGTGTCATGCAGCTTATGCCAAGTGAAGAACTACTTTCCTCTAATCCCAAGTTATATTCTTCTCTTGAACATTATCATATACCATCATCAGCATTCAAGCCAATATAACCATTAGTTTTATGTCATTGTTCTTTGTGTTATTATTCTTGATTTTCTTTCTTCAATTTTTTTTTTATTTTTTTTATTTTATATTTTCTTTCTTGTTAGGCAATGAAAAAAAGAAGATTCCTGAAGGTAGATGATCAAGAAAACTGATGTCATATTTGATATTTAATAAGTTTAACTTTTTCTGACATAATGGAAATGCGAGCCGGTCTACATTGGGCAAGGAGACCACTGATGTAATTCTTTGTTTGGTTGGGGAACCTTGGGCGCTGGTTTACGAGAGACCGATTAACCTTGATCGGTAAACAGAAAATTATCTACTTATTTAACCTTAAAATGAGATACATGTATTTAATGAGGCATACATTGATTTAATCGATATTGTAGGGGGTGTCTATTGCTTCGTCGGTTGTTCTTCCATAGTGACGTGAAGAACTTTGCTGATGACTATTGACTACACATCTTTGCTAAGTTCTTCATTAATTCCATGTTAATAACTTCACCCTCACTCATGAGTGGAAAGCCATATCCATATATTGACGTCTTCATTCATACATTTGGTGTAAATGAAAGGAATTTACTACAAACATCCTGAAAATCTTAGATTTCTCGAAAAGCGTTGGGGTAGTAGAATTCGCGAGAATTTTTAGATTCTTAACATTTGGATCTTAATTTGTACAGTTTATTTATTAAAACAAGAATAATAATAAAAAATAAATAAATAAATAAATAAAAGACCACCTATTATCGAGCAACATATCTTTAATCAGAGAGCATCAGCCGGTAAATCATGAATTATATGGGGGTTTTCATTTTATACTTTAGCAGTTGCTGTTGTGAACATGAATAACTTGCTTGAGAATAACACAATCTTCTGTAATGATTGCCGTGCAAATTCCATTTATCTTTGCTTATCAAAAGTTTATATATTTCCAGACGCAACGCGTGGTAACCAAATCTTTTTATGAACGTTAATACTTTTCCCCATGTTTTGGACAAATATGTAATGGGAGAAGTTACTCCCACCCCCAAAAATACATTTGGCAAACCCCATGTCTTTTATTTTATTTTATTTTATTTTATTTTATTTTATTTTATTTTTCTATTTTATTTATATTAGAAAACTATAAATCTGAAAGGTTAAAGTGCAAAAATGGTCACTAATGTATCACGAAATCGCAAAAATGAGACCGAGTTATAAAGGCATGCAAATTTGCCACTAACGTTACGTAAAAGTGCAAAATAGCCACCGAGAGCTTTTTTTGCTAACGCCCGTTAGTTTTTCCGTTAGTCAAGGGTATTATCGTCATTTCACTCGTTTCCCGCCTTTGACTAGTCATACTTTATTTCAATGACCAAATTTGCAAAGTCTTAACTTAAGTTTGGAGCCAAAACACACGTGGCATCCGAAGAGATTAACCTTTCCCTTCCAAAGTAACTCGGCAACCTAAGTGATTGCATAGGGACTATTCAGTTCATCTCTATCCCGCTTAAACCAAACCACACACACATTCCACCGAAACACACATAATCGCAACGATCAAAACAACCGACGATGGCAAACAATGGTAAAGGGAAGGGTATCTACATTGGTACCGAGGAAGAGGAATTTGACAAAGTTTTAAGAAACTCTTATCTAAATGATTTACTTCTTGATGGATATGGCGGTGAACTAATGGATGAGTATGGTTCTTATAGGCAAATTTCTATGGATTTGAGAACTCAGATTCTGACCTATCTGAGGAAACAAGATGGCTACTATGAAGCGCTTTTGAGTGATTCGGAGGAAGAGGAGAAGGAAGAGACTGTGGATATCGTTTTACCAAAGTTTGATTAGTTGGAATAGAGGATTTCCCATCTTGAAGTTGTGCTTAAGCATCTAAAGGATAAGAAGGACAAGAAAGAAAAAGAAATGAAGAAAAGGAAGAAAAGGGGTGATGCGGAAGGTAGCGGTTCTAACTACTAAACAAGTGTGTGTTTAGATATCAGTAGCATCCGAAGAGATTAACCTTTCCCTCCCAAAGTAACTCGGCAACCTAAGTGATTTCATAGGGACTATTCAGTTCATCTCTATCCCGCTTACACCAAACCACACACACATTCCACCGAAACACACATAATCGCAACAATCAAAACAACCGACGATGGCAAACAATGGTAAAGGGAAGGGTATCTACATTGGTACCGAGGAAGAGGAATTTGACAAAGTTTTAAGAAACTCTTATCTAAATGATTTACTTCTTGATGGATATGGCGGTGAACTAATTGATGAGTATGGTTCTTATAGGCAGATTCCTAAGGAGTTGAGAATTCAGATTCTGACCTATTTGAGGAAACAAGATGGCTACTATGAAGCGCTTTTGAGTGATTCGGAGGAGGAGGAGAAGGAAGAGACTGTGGATATCGTTTTACCAAAGTTTGATGAGTTGGAATAGAGGATTTCCCATCTTGAAGTTGTGCTTAAGCATCTAAAGGATAAGAAGGACAAGAAAGAAAAAGAAATGAAGAAAAGGAAGAAAATAGGTGATGCGGAAGGTAGCGGTTCTAACTACTAAACAAGTGTGTGTTTAGATATCTTTTTGGAAATTTGTAATGGTTGTGAACACCTATGATCAATGAAAGATTCGATCTTTATGTTACTGATATGTTTGTGTTTCAATTTTGGATCTTTATGTTTGTGTTTAAATTTTGGATCTTTATGTTAACTTAAGAATCAAGTATTTACACAATATATTCAAAGCAGCCTATATGAACATGGTCATATAGCTGATACAACTTGAGTGTACATGAGTTGGTTATCATAGAGAATGAGTAGGTTATCCATTCACCCTTTCAAACGGCCACAAGGTACAAAGATGCAGCTTATTGATGCGTGCGCGAGTCGTGTTGTCGTTATCGTTGTAGCACATATAGGTTGTTTTATGGCCTATTCAAGTTTTAAATTTATAATTGCCGACTTATCAATGACACACACACTTAACGAGCAGTGTACCCGGTACATATGTATATAATGGTAAGTAGGGCGTCGATCACTAAGAGTGGAACGTATTATCTAGTTACTTTGCTAGGTGTTTTAATGTCTAAGTTAGTTATACAAGGTTAGCTATACAATCCTAATCTAACGCAAAGGGGGGTTTCAGGCTGAGAGACTGGCACGGCTTTGGTTATGATAAATTAACCTACTCCTACTCCTAACTATGGACCGATTATCCCTAAACAGAGAAGTACGCATGCACACAAATAGATACATAGAAACAATAAGAGATCCTGTCCTAATGTTAGATAGTTTGTCACTTGTTTTATTGCTAGTTTTATATGTTGTGTATTAATTATGTCCTTTCTCGTTGGCTCTAATCTTATCGGCGAGTAAACTCTTAATGATTACTTATGACTATCCTACTCATTATTCTAAAGATATTAGAATTCAAACGCGAGGAAAGAGGCATGGCGACCCGAGCAATGCTCAGCTAGACACAGAGGTGATCAATGCACTAATAAAAGTTACCAAAGACATCAAACATATAAATTTTAATCGATGGGAAAGCAATTTTAAGGCGAATAAAACGGTCGCTATCGCGTAACTACTGGCCATCTATCCTGATGGATTAAAGCGTACTATTACAATGAAACAAAACTATCTAATGAATTAAATATACATGCAGGACCTTCTTACAGCTCTTAGAATCTTCTTTTGGGCGTGTGTTGGCACTCTCCTTCAGCTGTTGTCGACTTTAGGGTTTGGTAAAAGGTCTCTTAAATTTTGTAGGTCTTCGGTATTTATAGTTTCTGTCTAAGAGGTCGATGCGGCGCATGTAAGTGATAGATGCGGCGCATTGACTTAACTTCGCGTGGGGTCCAAGATTAATATATTCCAGAATATTCGTACACCGTCTTCAGATGCGGCGTATCTTGATATGCGGCGTATGTATTATAATCTTGGATTCTTCGTCTGGTGAAATCTTGGTAGAGATGCGCCGTTCTTCGTGAGTAGATGCGGCGTATCTGGAGCAGAACAAGTTCGATCTTCTTCGGTGACCGAAGTTTCATATGCGACGCATGTCAGAATGACATGCGGCGCATTCTTCAAAGTCAGGCAATGGTCTTCGAATTCATCTAAGTATGATGTTACGTCGTATCTGTTGAGTGAGATACGGCGTATCTTTCGAGTTCCAGTAGACTTTCGACATCTTGCTCGTTTTGCTCCATTTTTAGTCCAAAATCACCAACTTTCACCAAGTACCTGTTTTTGCCTGAGAATTACAAAAGTAAACTTAAAGGCACCAATTCTCATACATAATGTAATAAAACAGGTCAATAAGATAGGATAAATGATGATAAAAATATGTACTTATTTGAGTTCATCAAATATCCCCCCACTTGAACTTTACTTGTCCCCAAGTAAACCTTAGAATTTATTCTTATGAAAATAGGTCCCGAAGGATATTTATCATTTAAGCACGTATTCGTCTATTGTCATTATCACACAACTAAACACTTAACAAAGTAGAAAACAAAATAATATTTCAATGTAAAACCAATTCTAAATCGTTAGTTGCTCAGTCGTGACGAATATTCTATCATAAGCTTGGCAAGGATACACATCTCCACTACTAAAGCTAAGGAGTAACAAGTCTAAAGCGGTAAAAAGGGTTGATAAGGCTTATGGGTTAAACCTAGCTTCGTTCAAACATCTCCTGCACAAACTTAGTTGATCGCTAGCGCGAGTCCTCGACGCTTCAACTAACGGATGGTCACTAATGTCCTCCTTGGATCGCTAGCGCGTTATTTGCTTAACGGATGGTCACCAATTCACACACTAGATCGCTAGCGCGTTAGCCGATTAATCTAATACTCGGATGGTCACTACCTCATTCACACATTTAATATTCTCACTTGGCCATCATTATATCCGAATGCTCGAAAGCTAACAACGAATATAAAAATACGGTTGGGTAGGGATAACATTTAGGATATAAATTGGTGTAAAAAGAAAAATAAACAAACGAATAGATTAAAATCCTAAGTGTGGTTAATTACTTTCCCAACCATCCCATGAATAAGACTCAATTTATTGGATAACTCACGCTTTTGACACTTGAAACGCACACACGCTTTAGGTAGACATGAATCGTGCTCAATAAAATCTTAATCAAAGAACAATTCCTTAGTTGACGTTCCCACAACGTCCAACTCCCATTCAATCCATAGATATAGTATAANACATAACATAGATGTGTAAAATTTCACCACATCACTACGATGATAATTTCTGGATAATTTTTCTTTACTTTTCATGATTTCAGAAATAATAGTAATAGTGAAAGTAGTAAACACACGAAAAACAAGAATCAAAAACATACCATATCTACTTTCACTCCAATTGCATTGTGCAATTTCCCGACCTAACCATAGATAATGAATTACGCACGCGGACACAGGTAATGTAAGGAAACACACTTTGTCTAAAGCAATTAACCACGGATTTATAATCTACAGGGTAGGCTAAGGTGTAAGGGTGTAACGAAACATTGTAACAAAGGGTGTAAGTCCTAAAGGAATGGCTCTACTTGTTTTTCTAGGGGTATCTTACTTTAAAATGAGAGTAACAAAAGGGTTTATACGGGGGTTAACTAACCAGTGTAGTTAGTTAATAAACAAGACATGTAAGGCTTTTTGGGTGTAATCCTAGAAATTTACCAAGTTAGACAAGTCACTCCAATTATATAAATAATACTTATTATTGTGGTCTCGAATAGTATACAAGCCAAGTTCTAAAGTTTACAAGTCACCGGCACACTAAAGTTTTTTAATACTTTTGAAAGAATATCGTTATGTGTGCGGTTATGCAATATAGACTTTAAACAAAAATATGCTAAAAAAAAATTTAAATTTTGATATATTAAGCGCATTTTAAGCATATTTTGAAAAGTTTAGGACAAGTAAATGTTCTAATTCTCTATCCCCCCACTTAAGTTGAACAACGTCCTCGTTGTTCTTGTCAAAGGGTAAAAACAAGGAAAATAAAAAAAATTAGAACAGAAAAACTCCCCTGAGATTTGCTCGGTATGATCTTCCATTATGCGTTTAGAGAGAAAAAATCAACTTGTTGTGGATGTAGGCTTTTAAGCTTCGAAAATTATTGTATCCACAAAAAGTGCAAGAAACTATAAGACCTTAATATCTTTTACATACCTGAGTCAAGAAGGTTCAACTTGCATAATACATTAGTAGTTAGTTAAAAACAAAAATAAAAGAAAAATGTAAATAATCAGGCGGCCAATACGCCGTATCTTATGGAAGAAGATACGCCGCATCGAGCCTGGAATTATTACGAATCAGAATAAAAGATGCGTGGCATCCTTTGCCATGGATGCGGCGCATAAAATAAACTGACGAAACCATCTATATATATATGGAGTTTATTTATATTATTATTATTATTATTATTTTTATGAATGATTGCTGAGTATCAGCAATATATAGACCGTCGCAGATGCGGCGCATCACGGACAAGTAATGCACCGTATCTTTAAATAATATCTTCCTCGTAGAAAGAGTAGATAATGCGGCGCATATGGATACCATAATGCGCCGTATTGGTCAATTAGTGTTGTAGGATAGAAAAACTTACCTTGGCCTCTGCAACACTTTTCATTGTACATTGCGAAAAATCCTAAGCGGCATACCATATCGTGATAGATTTTGTAACAATAAGATTAAAATGGCATGACTAGCTTATAGCGGATTATGATCTCATGTTTAGTAGTTTTAAAATTTATTCACGAGGAACAAAAATCGTTTTTTAGTTTACAAAATCGAGATCATAGCTAATTCACATTTGTAGTTAAACGTTTGGGAGAAAGTTCGAAAAAGGGTTCTCCGTAAATGTTAGTGAATTATTATAAAGAATAGCTGGAATTACAATTCAAGAGAAATTGAGATACTCAATGTTGCCTGCATTGAGTCCTTTTACCTTTACCGCTTATTGCAAATTTCCAGTTATTGTGGATTTGATTACTTCATGTAGGATCCTTTGGTCAGGTTCAGAACGTAGTCTTCTAAGCGATGCTTTAGTCATCTTTATCCTGAAAATAAACCAACTTGTACGCGAGAGTAGTGAAGTATCAAAGTATATAATCAAAAATTAATTAAATTTATTAAATATAAATACGTCGTATTATCAGAAGCTAATGCGCCGTATTAACAAAAGTTAATGCGTCGTATTTTCGTTACGTTTCGAAATTTAATATTTTTGATTTTAAAGGATGCACCGTATCGATAAAAATCGATGTGTTGCTTTTATTTAATAAATCGATTAACTGTTTTTAATTTTAAAAAATCAATACGCCGTATATGTAAAGACAGATGCGTCGTATGGCTTTAAAGTTTAGAAAAAATTTCTTATTAAAAACAGAATACGCCGTATCTTGGGGAAGATGCGTCGTACTTGAATTTATTAAANTAATGCGTCGTATTTTCGTTACGTTTCGAAATTTAATATTTTTGATTTTAAAGGATGCACCGTATCGATAAAAATCGATGTGTTGCTTTTATTTAATAAATCGATTAACTGTTTTTAATTTTAAAAAATCAATACGCCGTATATGTAAAGACAGATGCGTCGTATGGCTTTAAAGTTTAGAAAAAATTTCTTATTAAAAACAGAATACGCCGTATCTTGGGGAAGATGCGTCGTACTTGAATTTATTAAATTGCGTTGTTATTTTAAAGAAAAACGCAATACGCCGTATCTGATAAATCAGATGCGCTATATCGTTTGTATCAGCACAGAACAACGACAGCAGAGTAATGCAGAAAAATATACAAAATATACAAAAATCAAAAAATAAACAAATATACAAAAAGAAAAATATGCATAATATACAATGAATGCAATCTAACTAATATACAACAAAATTACAATCTAAAACCTAATTACAATTACAATCCTAATTAAAACAATTTTGCAAAGTGTTTTTAGATAATAACAATTCACTCCCCGGCAGCGGCGCCAAAAACTTGATGCGTGCGCGAGTCGTGTTGTCGTTACCGTTGTAGCACATATAGGTTGTTTTATGGCCTATTCAAGTTTTAAATTTATAATTGCCGACTTATCAATGACACACATACTTAACGAGCAGTGTACCCGGTACGTATGTATATAATGGTAAGTAGGGTGTCGATCACTAAGAGTGGAACGTATTATCTAGTTACTTTGCTAGGTGTTTTAATGTCTAAGTTAGTTATACAAGGTTAGCTATACAATCCTAATCTAACGCAAAGGGGGGTTTCAGCTTGAGAGACTGGCACGGCTTGGTTATGATTAATTAACCTACTCCTACTCCTAACTATAGACCGATTATCCCTAAACAGAGAAGTACGCATGCACACAAATAGATACATAGAAACAATAAGAGGTCCTGTCCTAATGTTAGATAGTTTGTCACTTGTTTTATTGCTAATTTTATATGTTGTGTATTAATTTTGTCCTTTCTCGTTAGCTCTAATCTTATCGGCGAGTAAACTCTTAATGATTACTTATGACAATCCTACTCATTATTCTAAAGATATTAGAATTCATAGGCGAGGAAAGAGGCATGGCGACCCGAGCAATGCTCAGCTAGACACAGAGGTGATCAATGCACTAATAAAAGTTACCAAAGACACCAAACATATAAACTTTAATCGATGGGAAAGCAATTTTAAGGCGAATAAAACGGTCGCTATCGCGTAAATACTGGCCATCGATCCTGATGGATTAAAGCGTACTATTACAATAAAACAAAACTATCTACGAATTAAATATACATGCAGGACCTTCTTACAGCTCTTAGAATCTTCTTTTGGACGTGTCTTGGCACTCTCCTTCAGCTGTTGTCGACTTTAGGGTTTGGTAAAAGGTCTCTTAAATTCGTGTAGGTCTTGGGTATTTATAGTTTCTGTCTGAGAGGTCGATGCGGCGCATGTAAGTGATAGATGCGGCGCATTGACTTAACTTCGCGTGGGATCCAAGATTAATATATTCCAGAATATTCGTACACCGTCTTCAGATGCGGCGTATCTTGATCTTTGATGCGGCGTATGTATTATAATCTTGGATTCTTCGTCTGGTGAAATCTTGGTAGAGATGCGCCGTTCTTCGTGATTAGATGCGGCGTATCTGGAGTAGAACAAGTTCGATCTTCTTCGTTGACCGAAGTTTCATATGCGACGCATGT
>LBNU01036207.1:21089-35850 GCA_014162995.1 Artemisia annua | reverse complement strand
AAAAAAAAAAAAAACAAAAAACAAAAAAAAAAAAAATAAAATAAAAATAATAATAATAATAATAATAATAATAATAATAATAATAATAATAATAATAATAATAATAATAATAATAATAATAATAATAATAATAATAATAATAATAATAATAAATACTCTACTTCTTAAACAAAGTGTGTTTAGATAAATGGTTGCTGCTAACCTAATTTAGATGAGGTTAGTACAAAGGGCTAATGTGGTCCATGATAAACAAGTACTGCACAAGCAAGCTATTTCAAGAAATTTCAGACCCAGACTACCAGTGGTAACTGTAAGGTCAGATATTCACTTGACACTGTTTGTTTTCCCATCCTTTTTTGTCTTCTAACTTTTCGCCCCACTATGATCCACACATTTGATTTACCTTTGGATGCTTCATAATTTTATACATAGCACTTGGTGTTACTAATAAATTAAATGCAATAATGTAATATTTACTACATATATATAATGAGAAAACAACCTTAATTAGGTCAAGGGTTGGATTAGGTCAAGGGTTCGAATCCAACGAGGTAAAAAAGGTTGACTTATATTCGCAGGATAAGCAGGAACCATCATTAACAGTAATATGTTAATTGCTATGGTAAATCATATTTAGACCTTTGGTTTTAAATTTGAAATTTTTGTTTTAGTTGACAACAAAAAAAGGTTGACTAGCTTATCGTTACACTTTTTTTAAGCATTCAATCACATTTAATTAATATAGTGCACCTATTCCACTATATATGCACGACCATATTCATCATTTGTAGTTAAGATTAAAAAAAAAAAAAAAAAAAAAAAAAAAAAAAAAAAAAAAAAAAAAAAAAAAAAAAAAAAAAAAAAAAAAAAAAAAAAAAAAAAAAAAAAAAAAAAATGTAAGAAGAAGATGAATGTTTCAATTAATGTTAATGACGTTGTTGAACAAGATAAATTTAGTCAAGATGTGGTTAAAGTAAGATTGTTTATGCTAGCTGTTTATTGTTTATTAACACTTTTGCAATCGCTTGATAACTTCTTTTACATTTCAGATACATCGGAATCCCAATTCCATGAATATAACACGAAAACACTGAACCACAAGTTTGCAAGCACAACTATTACCTGCCAATCTACACATACGACTATTTGATGCTATATATGAAATTTATAGTGTATAAGAATTGTTTATGACGTTAAGAATAATATACTACGAGTATAGTATCATATACTGTATCTTTTAAACAATGAAAAAATAAAAGATATCAAGGCTAGAAAACAAAAGGGTGGCCATCTTACTTACGCGTACTATATCTTTTTTGTTTTCAGTGACCAGTCCAATTTGCGTTTTTCGACATAAATAATGTCTAATCAAAGTTCGTACGCTTTTTCATATTGGAGTGTCGCATTTTTACGGACTTAATTCAACCTTGAAATGCACTGTACACCAAAAACAAAAATCAAAAAGCAGTTAACTTTATGTATGTTTTCTAGTACATATAGTCTATATATATATAGCAAGCCAAGCAAAAAAAGGAAATGGTCATTTATGTCAAAAAGTGCCAAGCAGACACCATGTGGCTGGCTACAAGGCCAAATTCTATACAAATAAAAATAGAAATAGAAAAAACTCTGTATAACAGTAATAAAAATAGAAATAGAAAAAGTCTATATATTATGAAGCGCTTTTTATTGCTACAAGAAGAAGGGCCTCGGAATTTAGTGCCGACTTTTTCTTTCACTATTTAGGAAACACTAAATCATCTTAGTGACCAAATACCTACTTTAGTGACAACATCCGTCTGGTCACTAACTACATTTTTTCTTGAAGTTTGCATACCAGCTATAGTTTCCTGTTGTGTGATAGAAATTTGTTTGGTTTGACAAAGATAAAATGATAATGGAAGAAGAATAACATCAATGTCTTTGGGTATAAGCGAAATAATTTTTGTATCATGGCAATTATAAACTGCAATAACCATTAAACGGTTTCTAAAGCGTTTATATCTATAAACTCAACGAGTACATGTACAAACCTACACAATATATGCAAGAACCCTAGCTAACTTTATCTATTTAGTGTGCTGTATTCGTCGTAAGCCTTTGGGCCTAAATGGCTGAAAATCTACAGTCTACTTATAACGTTGAAGCTCCAATTTGGATAGTCATACCAAATTCCAGGTCGGATACTTGGATTGTAAAACCTTTAACTCGAAACATCAACTCGATGAATTCAACAGGTTTAATAGTGCATGCTTGAAGCTAGGTGTATAAAGGAAAAAAAGACTTTTTTTCAAAGAAGAAAGTGCTGCTTGGGTTAATTACACAACCAAACCTGCAAACTATTTCCTTCTAAACCAAACTTGTACATTCCAATGGTTTGGGGAACTGAAGGCACTTCCTGTTCCCTGTTGAATTCTTTTGTTTAATCTCCGGCATGCATGTCTCATTTGATCCCCAGTTGGTTTATCATGGTATGTATATCCTTGATAAAGTCCTAAGTCCTTGATACGGTGAGTTATTATCTAGAAGGAAGTAAATCTTAGAACATTATGAACTTCAGTTTTTTTGCCTATTTCGAAAAACTTGACAAGTTTTTCTTTTGCAAATTTGAATGGTTTTGTTGTTGCTGGCTTAACTTCTTCCAAAGCGTTTAACTTGAGTGGCATCGGACAACATTGTCATTTCCTCTTGAATTTCTATTACGAGTATACATTCGCACTCATGGATTTTAAATCGTAATAGGATCGTGAAACCTAATTGGATTGAGTGGTTAGACAATCCTTTATATTCTTGTATGAACTCTTTGTATCTTTGATTATTCTAGCATCTTGCTAGTTTTTAATGAATTGCTGTTAAAAAAAAGGTCGGATGATATATTTGTATGTATTCTGAGAGTTTACCATCCTCCTAAGAAAAGTATACCAAAGTACTTTTTAAGTATTATATATATAGAAGATAAAAAATACATATATATCAGCTTTTTCAGAAATAAAATCGTGGACGTACTGTGAGGATCTGCAACACAATCCCTTCCATTGCACATGTAGTTCCCTGGCGCTTTGCGTGCTATCTAGAATGGCATAGCATAGTTTGATCGCCCATAAGCTCTATTCATAGAATCAATCAATTTGTTAGTCAGGCAAGTATAATATAATTCCTAAAATTATGGCGGATGTCATTTATGAAACTACTGTTTGAGTATAAAAGCATAAAACTCAAGTGTTCAAGAATTGTTGCCGTCCTCTTTTGTCCAATTCGAATCTATACGTTGACAAAATTTGTGTTTCGTTACAACTAGCTAGGTTTCTCAAATATCTAATTGAGTAAATTACAATATTGGTCCCCAAACCGCGCTTGATTCACGGATTTGGTCCTTTATTCTCAAAAATCGCACTTTCGGTCGAAACTTTTTCCATTAATTGCACATCTGGTCCGTTTTTGGTAACAGTCGTTAGTTTTCTCGTTAGCTGGAAAGGCAACTTTGTCTTTTCGTATTCTCCTAATTTTTTTTTTTATTATTCCTTTATGTCTTTCTTCACCTAGCAACTCACACAAACTTAAAACACAAACCGCACCCACTGCATTTGTCTCTAACACATGTAAACACAAACCCTAATTGCTTGATTAGACTACACAAACCTTAAGTGTTTTAACATGTATTGTGGTGGTAGTGGTGCGCTTTCTATTCCTACCTTTAGAAGAGGAAGTGGAAGCGAAAGCGGAAGAGGGAATGAAGTTGTTATAAAGAAAACAATGGGAGGCTTAGAAAATACGGTTCAATAGCTATGCCTTTGGTTGCATCGCCTGACCCGAGTACAACGAGACCACAAAAAAAAGAGGGGAAGGCCTATTGGCAGTGGAAGGAAGCAACGGCTTTCAGATGTTGGTATGTTTATATTTTATAGTTCCTTTATTTGTTTTAAATTTGCTTAATGATGTAGTTATATGATTTTTTTTTTGAACGACGGATTTCATTAAAAACTAGCAAGAAGCTAGAAAAGGATTACAAATGATTTGTACATACAACTTTCGGATTAACAATCCAATCAAGCCACTTAGGGCATGAAAGTTTACTCCTATGTGAGATCCAAGAATGAGATAAAATCATAATATCATCTCCAAGAGTGTCTTTGCGTGGAGGTTTTGAATCGAAAAATTCTATTCCGGTATCTCCATATAATCCAAGTAGTTGATTGAACAACCACATCAAACCAAATCTTTGCGTTTCTGTTGAGATTGACTAAATCAGCCCATGTGATTAAACCGCAAACATCCTTAGGATAATCATGAAAACCCCACCAAGAGCAAACCATATTCCAAAGTTGAGAAGCAATCGAGCAATCAATGAAGAGGTATTTAGAGGTTTCTATATGTTCATCACATACAGGACATAATGATGAATGGAGGTCGATTCCACGTATATCCAGATTATATCGGGTTTGAAGGCGGCCACGAAACAGCCTCCATGTGTGAACATTAATCTTTATTGGGAGATATTTGTTCTATCTCACATGATCTTCGATTGACAAAAGAGTCGAGTTCTGTATAAGGCATCACATGGAGGATACTGAGAAGTCAAGTGTATTGCCCAATGAACATATCCAACTGTCTTGAGAAGAGCTAGGGACAAAGTTTACTAGAAGACCCAATAACTCTCTATATTGCTCCATCTCCAATCCATCTCTAACAAGCCTTCTCCATGCCCATGTAAAGTTGCATGACCCATTTAACTGATGGCATCGGTCACTAATCAAACATCCTTTAACCGTCTTTAATACATACATTCGAGGGAATAAAAGACATAGTTTAGTATTCCCCAACCATTCATCGTTCCAAAAAGAAAATGTTTCTCCGTTCCCGACTTTCCTTGTAAAAATAGAAGACAAGTTTATGCTAAGTTGAGACAATGGTTTTTTCAGATCAATTATTGACTTCCAAGGGCTGTTGGGAAGATGAGAAATTTGGTTTTCAATTAAATCGAATCCACCATGAACACCATGAATGGAAGTCATAATTGCTTTCGAAAGTGAGTTATTTTCCGTACGAAACCTCCACCACCATTTTGTTAGCATGGCAAGGTTGGAAGCTTGAAGACTTCCAATTCCAAGACCCCCATTATCCCTTGAAGAGCACACCTTTTTCCAAGCAATCCAAGGCATTTTTTTGTGTCAAGGTTTTCGCCCCAAAAGAAATTTCGCCGAAGGCTTTCTAAGTGGTTGATTACAGAAGCTGTTGCTTTATATAGGGAGAAAAAGTCTGTATCTAGAGCCCGAAGAACCGACTTCAAGAGTGTTAGTCTTCCACCCTAAGAAAGAGCCTTAGCTTTCCAAGAGGTTAGTCTATTGTGACACTTGTCGATAACAGGTTTCCAATTACAACTTCTATTCATATTTGCACCAATCAGAAGGCCAAGATATGAACATGGTAGGGAAGACGGTTGAAGATTCAAAATGGAAGCAAATGAGTTTGTATCCTCGTCTATAACTCCTACACCAAAGAATTGACTTTTTGAGAAATTTACTTGTAGCCCGGAAGCAAAGTGGAAGCATCTCAAGATTCGACATAGGTTTCTGACATTATCAAGAGACCATGTACCCATGATAAGTGCGTCATCCGCGAATTGCAAGTGTGAGATGTCAATACCATTAGATCCCACTTTAACCCCAAGAAATACTTGTTTGGATTTAGCTTCTTGTAATGCAACATGAAGGGCTTTGACCGCAATGATGAAAAGAAAAGGTGAAAGAGGATCTCCTTGACGAAGCCCCTTATTGATTTTAAATTCCTTAGTGGGTGAACTATTCACTAGAACCGAACCATAAGCTGATGTAAGACACCCTTTAATCCAATTCCTCCATTTCAAGCTAAAACGCATTTGTTCCATAACGTGATTAAGAAAGTTCCAATCAAGTGAGTCAAAAGCTTTTTCAAAGTCAACTTTCAAAAGGAAGAGGCTTTCATTGTTTTTTAGCCCATGAAACCCCATGAAATGATTTCGTTGACCATTAATGGACCATCAATTATTTGCCTACCTTTGATGTAGTCGGATTGGACATCACTAACAATCGAGCTTATCACTTTAAGAAGCCTATTTGCAAGCACCTTTGCAATGACTTTATATTGACATCCAATGAGACTAATTGGCCTATAATCCTTGATGTGTAATGGGTCATGTATCTTGGGGACAAGAGCTATAAAAGAAGAGTTACAACCCTTTGGAATAAATCCATCCCGCTCGAATTGTTGAACCATATTAATGAAGCTTTCGCTAACGGTGTCCCAATAGTGTCTTATGAAATTAAAAGTGAAACCATCGGGTCCTGGTGCCTTCCCCCCACCATAGTCCCAAACCGCATCCTTTATCTCATTCGGAGTAAAAGGAGCATCAAGGAGAGCCACATCAAGGTTAGACAGAGTTTTGAACATGTTGCTAGTAAAAGTAGGCCGTCTAGTAAATGAATCATCAAATTTTAGTTTGTGAAAACTGAAAATATGAGAAATTACCGAAGGGGGATCCGTGGTCCAAGAGCCATTGATGAGGATTCCACTAATTCTTGATCTAGCAAGCTTGTTGTTTATCATTCCATGAAAGAACTTGGAGTTTTCATCACCTTCAATAGCCCACTTGATTTTAGCTTTTTGAAAAAGGTCTAAGCCTTTGATATAATCCATATCTTCAATTTTTTTTCATGATTGCAAGACGTTCATCTATTTCATGTACCTCAAGTGTGTCAGTCTCGGCCTTGGTTTCAAGAGAATACAATCTTTCTTTCAAGCTTCGTCTCAACCCATCATTTTTTTTTATTGACAGAATGGTGCCATTAACAAATATGTTTTTTGAGTTGTTGGAGTTTAAGTTTAAGAAGAATGGCAGGGTGTGTGGTAGTGTTTAGAGAAATGACAGAACGTACAGTAACATGGTTTTGGTTAATGATATCAGTGGCATGAATTTGGACATAAACTTTGTTTTGATGGTGATTGGGCAGAGAGTTTTGGGCAGGAGTTTGATAACTCATTGAAGTGATCGACCTATTTGAGTTGGACCAGCAACTAGATACAACACCTGATAATTCACCATCCAAGAGCCAAGAGTTAAAGAACTTGAAGGGTATGGGACCATAATCATCTACATGATTTTTGAGGATAAGCGGACAATGATCAGATAAGTCTCTTGGAAGAACGGTAACATGCGCGTTGGGCCACATGTTGATGAAGTGGTATGACACAATGATACGGTCTATCTTGCTAAGTTTAGTGCCAAATTTATTCATTCTCGTGAACATACGACCACCCATTGGAAGGTCAACAAGACCCGCACCAGAGAAAAAAGCATTGAATAAATTGGAGCCTTTTCTGCAAAATATAGAGCCCTTCCTTTCCGATTCAAATCACACTTCATTGAAGTCACCGAGTACAATCGAAGGTGCGTTGTAATTGTTTACAAGATTGGTAAGGCGTAACCAAAGGGATTGTTTTTTGGTTAAGTCGTTGGGGGCGTAAACAACAATCAATGCCAAACTTGATCCAATTGCCATAAATGGCCAGAAACCCATCACCATCAATTACATTGTGTCTAGTGAACATAGTATCATTCCAAACAACCATGATCCCACCCGAGCTACCAACCGACTTTTTTACTGTAAACTTGCAATTGTTATTACACCAAAGAGAGTAAGCTAAATTATGATTATCCTCATCTGACTTTGTTTCTTGAATGCCAATGAAGTCTAGGTGATTCTTAGAGCAAATTTTACGAACCCATTTTTTTTCAGAGCGGAACCGAGTCCATTGATATTGAGAGATCCAATATTCATGGAATCACATTGTCGTCACCGATGATGTTATGAATATCATTTTCGAAACCTGCCATATTGAACCCGACTGAACAACCAACCTCAATAGTTTTTGACACTTCCTCTTCACTGTTAGTGATAATCGGGGAGGTATTTTTTGCGATGCGAATATTACAACGTTCGATGTTGGAGTCGTTGGTGGAAAATTAGGAGTGCGAATCTATGGAAATTGCGGGAGGGTGTCCCTCTATCTGCTTGATAAATAGTTAACGCGTTGGCTTATTTTTATTTTGCTAATAGAAGCATGTTTTACTAATGTCTTTTTTATGCATTATGATTTTGGGAGGGTGTCCCTCTATCTACTTTGATTTGTTTTCTTATGCGTGATGATGAAACTGCATATAGGTGAACGGTTGGCAGTTGCTTGTATTATGTTTCATGTGTCATTCTATATAAGTGATCACATTTAGTAGTTTCTTCCAAATACTCTTTTCACTGTAAAATAGACTCTTATTAATTTCATTTTGGCTATCTTTATAGATGACAATAGAAAGGGAAAACTACCAAAGTATCAGGGATATAAGAAGATCACACATGAAAATATGAATGAGATTTTTGATGATCTGGATAACAGGGTCACACTTGTTGAAGATGTGTTTAACAAGGCCAAAAAGGAAATGACAAGGAATAAAGGTAAAAGTAATCAAACTCTTATCATGTTAATATTGTTGGAAGTTGCTCATGATCTATTTCATGTTTCATTGTGTATAAGTCATTTAGTAGTTACTTCCAAATAGTCTCTTATTTATTTCATTTTTGCTATCTTTATAGATGAAAAAAGAAAGGAAAAAGTGATTTTAGATAAGAGTGTGGATGATAAGCAAGTATAGGATAAAGTGAAGATCACTTATGAATTAGTGGATGAGCTGAAAGAAAAATATGGGGGATACAACACCATGACAGATGAACATATAAATCAGTTTCTTTATGAGTTGTTTATCAGGACAAAAAAGGAAATGATAGAGAATAAATATAAAAGTATTCAAGCTCTTAAAGGGGTGTTTAGAATGTCTCTCTCTCTTATAGATGCTTATGATGTAAATATTGTTTTTGGAAGTGAATATAGTTTGCCTTTCATGTATAATCTTTGCTGATATCAAATCCAAGGGCAAGTTAACTGAAGTGATCATTCTATCTGATGATGACACTCTTTTAGTGTCATCAAATGGTGATATTGTGGATTTTGGTAATTGCACCACTGATGATGACACTCTATCTGTATCATCAACTGACAGTGAATCTAATGATGATTCCTATAAAGGAAAAAGGACACAAACAACAAGGTTGCAAGTATAGGGTAACAATATTTCTTCTAATACACAAAGATCAAAGTGGGAAGCTAAGGGTAAGCAAAGGAAGGGACGGCCAGCTAAGGGTACTAGTACTGGATTCTGAGTTGAAGAGTAAGTGAAGGCCTCTGAGTGTAAGCAAAGGACGTTAAGGCCTCTAAGTATAACAGGTTGCGTGCTTGGCCTAAAAGCAAATTTGAAAGAAGAGGTTCCAAAAAGAGGTTCTAACTGTTGTATATTACATTGCTAAAAGAGGTTTTAAATGCAGGATAATGTCCATATTTTGTGTTGTCTTTTTCTATGTAATTAGATGTTTTAATACGTCTTTAGATTAGCATTTTAAGACATCTTTATGTAGGGTTATGTGTAATCTTGCTTGTCTTCCTTTTTCTTGTATTCTAAGTTTAACTGGTTTGTTTTAACTAGTAATTTGCAGCTTGTAGTTTGTGGTATTTGCATTTCTAGTTTTGGATTTTGCATCATGTTTGGATATACCCATTTTTACTTTTGAAAGTCGATAGATACCAAAAATGAGTAACCAAACTATGTTTGGAACTTTTTAAAACATCTTGTGTTTGCATTTGCAGTTTGCACCGAATCTGTATAAGTTTACTTTTATACGTCAAATTAATATTGAATACGCAAATAAAAATGGATACTGCAAATTACCTGATTAGAGCTTGGAAAGATCTGAGTAGTAAATTTTAGTGTGAATAAAGCTTGAAAAGATCTGAGTAAAGCTTGCAAAATGCAGTTCGAAACACAACTAATTAAACTGCAAATGCAAAATGTTGTCCTAAACAAAACTAAACTGCAAATGCAAAATGCAGTTCCAAACACAACTAAACATTGTTAAGATTGTTTAACTTTTAAGAGTCAAATTGGTATGTTTTGTTGGGGCAACATTAATTAGGTCTCCTTATGTTTTAATGATGACAAATAAACCTTCGCAACACATAAAATTACAAACGTTAGCCAAAAACCAAACGACCCAATAACTGGGTCTGGCGCGCTGCTGGAGCTCCGACGCGCAGGCAGCGCGCCAGGCTTCTATATTGGTCGTGATGGTTTTTGAAAGTCGGCTTTCCCCTTACCCGAAAAATGTGGATCTTTCAATACAGGTATGAATATGTTATGTGCTTCATTAGGAACACTTAAAACGGGTTTTAGACTTAGAGGGATTTAGAATCACGACCTCTCATTTTTGACAAAATGCCAACTCAAACGTTTTATCAAACGTCTCTAGCCAAGGCTTTTCTAAACCTAGGAGACTCACATCTTTCACGTAACATCAAACGAAAGTATTCATATGACCATAATCCGTGTCTACGTCTTCTCTAATCACATAACAGGATTACTCCCTTATTGGTCAAACAAAGTCAAAGGTCTCTTTGCGTAAATGCATCCTTTCCCATTATGGGAGATGCTTTACTTATGATGCAAAGCACTTAGCTTGTTTGCATCTAGATGATTATTGATTACGTCAAGTGTTGGTTAATCACAGATTATGATATTGTGAATACTTGACTTTGAGTTATTTGGACTTATGAGTAACCTTTGAATTTCATTTCCAAAACACACCCGTAATCATCATTGTCTTATCTTTTATTTCTTAATAACAATGTGATTAAAGCCTTAATCAATCCTTTGAATAACACATACACCAAATAAACCTTCAAACCTTTTCAAAAATCCTTCCAAATCTTATCCCCAACATTCTCCAAAATATTCCCTTACACCTATGTACTTGATTGTACTTTTTGTCCCCTACATTCCCACATTCTCTCACATTTTCCACATCAACCTCTTTTTCACCACATTCTTTCTTAACCACTACAATTCAAACACATCACCATATTTCCTTCTTCATCCCATTTGAATTTAAAATACACACTCTCACTCTCAAAGCTTTCCTCACATACTTCACTCTCACACTCTCCTCAATTCAAATTCAAACTCATACACACACATTCCTTCCCTCACACACTTTGCCAACTTAATCCCTCACATAAAACCTCCCTTTCTCTACCTTTGCTCACACTTTCAAATTTGAATCTCACTTAGGCTCCCCATCACAACCTTATCATGTCACTCTTACACATTCAACTCACCTCCAACAACTACTATATTTTAAATTTGAAATTCAAACTCTCCCTCTCACAACTCACCCCAATTCATCTCAACCCTTCATCTCCCCTTTGCCTCTAAGCAAAGAATATCCCCTTGAATATCCCTTTTAACCTAACCATACTATCTCATCTTACTCAACCATGGTTATTTCTTAACCCTTATCCAACATCCACCCTTTCTCACTAAGGAAAGCATATTCCTTTGGCATATTCTCTTCACCCTAACCTATGCCAACTCATTCCTACTCAACTATTGTTACTTTCTAACCCTCCGTCAACATATACACCTCCTCTCCAAGCAAAGGAAGGTCCCTTTAGCATATTATTTATTCTTTGGCATATTCTCTCCCATCCCATCCATGTCAACTCACCCAAACTTATCTCAACCCTTCATCTCACCCTCTTCTCCAAGTTTAGCATATTCTTGGAATATTCTCTTCTTAACCCAACCATGCTTACTCACTCAACCTAACCATGGTTATCTTCTAACCTAATTTTTCACATACTCTTCCATCTCTCACACAATTTGAATTTCAAATTCAAATCTTCCCTCTCTCACTCATCTCAACATCCACACTTCCTTTTCAAGCAAAGGAATATTCCATGGCATATTATTTCTCTCTTTTCTATGGCATGTGAGGAATACCTATTATACCCCTATCTAATTATCCCTTCTATCTTTCTCTCTTTGACAATTGGTTTACACCCTAAACATTCTTTTAAATACTTCACAAATGATTTTTATCAAATGGCTATTTAAGTTGGTTGACCTTGAGGATGAATAATTGATGTGCGTGATGTGTCGTTGCGGTTTAGCAGTATTAATGCCTACTCAAGTTTTAAATTTATATTTAGCCGATTTATCAATAACACACACACTTAACGAGTAGTGTACCCTGTCAGTATGAATATAATGGTATGTAGAGTGTCGATCACTAAGAGTGGAACGTATTATCTAATTAACCTAATCAGTATTTTAATATCCTAAGTTAGTTTTACAGCCTAATCTAACGAAAGGGGGTTCAGCCTGAGAGACTGGCACAGATTTGGTTATATTAAACAGTAAATTAAACTAATGAGCACGAATCAGCGAATAGCATACACGTACACAGATAGATAATTAGAAGCAGAAGAAGGCCTGTCCTGATAGTTAAGTAGCTTGTCACTTGTTTTATTGCTAGTTTTATATGAAGCGTATCGTAATCTAATCTATCTCGTTGGATCTCATTATATCGGTGAGTAAACCCTTAATGATCACTTATGTCTATCCTATTTATCTAAAGACATCAGCTAAATAGGCGAGGAGCAGGTATGGCAGCCTACAGGCTCAGCTAGACACAGAGGTTATCAAAGCACTAATATAAGTCACCAAAAACATCATCATATAAACTTTAATTGATGGGAAACCAATATTAAGAGGAGCAGTATGGTGGCCACAAACCCATCAATTCTAATGAATTAAAGCGTACTATTACAATAAAACAAAACTACTTAATGAATTAAATACATGCAGGACCTTCTTACAGCTCTAATATCTTTGTTTGGGGTGTGTCTTGTATTGCTTTTTCGACTGAACTCGGCTCCTTAGGGTTATGTTGCAAACAAAATTCGTCTAGGTCTTGGGGTATTTATAGTTTCTGTCTGAGGGCTCGATGTGGCGCATTGAGTAAGTAGATGTGGCGCATCGACTTAACTTCGCGTGGGGTCCAAGATTAACATATTCTGGAATATTCGTACACCGTCTTCGGATGCGGCGTATCTTGATTCTTGTATCCGGCGCATGTCCTTCAGTATCTTGGATTGTATCTGGTGAAGTCTTGATAGTGATACGCCGTATGTCAAGGTGTAATGTGGCGTATATGGAGTAGAACGAGCTTGAACTTCTTCGTTGACCAAAGTTTCATATGCGGCGCATGATAGAATTACATGCGGCGCATTCTTCAAAGTCAGGCAATGACCTTCGAATTTCATCTAAGTATGATATTGCGGCGTATCTGTTGAGAGAGATACGGCGCATCTTCTGGATTTCAGTAGACTTTTGACATCTCGCTTGTTTTGCTCTATAATTAGTCCAAAATCGCCAAGTTTCACCTATTGCTTGTTTTACCTGAGAATTACTAAAGTAAACATTAAAGTACCGATTCTCATAAATAATATAGTAAAACAAGTCAAATAAATAGGATAAATGATGATAAAAATATGTACTTATTTGAGTTCATCAAATATCCCCCCACTTGAACTTTACTTGTCCCCATGTAAACATTAGATTTAATCTTATGAAAATGTATCCTAAAAGGTATTAGGATTTATTTTTATCATTAAGCACGTATTCGTTTTATCATAATCACACAACCAAACACTTAACGATGTAGAAACAAAATAATTTATCAATATAATAGCAATTCTAAATCATTTAGTTGCTTAGTTGTGATGAATATTCTATCATAAGCTTGACAAGTATACGCATCTCCCCACTAAAGCTATGGAGTAACAAGTCTAAAGCGGTAAATAAGGTTTTGAGGCATAAGGGTTGAACCTAGCTTCGTTCAAACATCTCCTGCATCAACTTAGTAGATCGCTGGTGCGAGTCTTCGACGCTTCAACTAACGGATGGTCACTAGTGCACTTCTTGGATCGCTGGCGCGTTATTTGCATAACGGATGGTCACCAAGTCACACACTAGATCGCTAGCGCGCTAGTCAATTAATCTAATACTCGGACGGTCACTACCTTATTCATATATTTAATATTCTCACTTAGCCATCATCATATCCGGATGCTCGAAAGCTATCAACGAATATAACAATACAGTTGGGTAGGGATAACATTTTGGATATAAATTGATGTAAAGTAAAAAATAAACAAACAAATAGATCAAAATCCTAAGTGTGGTTAATTACTTTCCCAACCATCCCATGAATAAGACTCATATCATTGAATAACTCACGCTTTTGACTCATGTAACTCACGCTTTAGGTAGACACTAATTATACTCAACAAAATCTTAAATAAAGAATAAACCTTAGTTGGGGTTCCCATAACGGCCAACTCCCATTCAATCCATAAATATAATACAACAACAAATAGTGGTGATATGTCCCACTTAATACAAAACTTTACATAAGTTGGTTAAATAAACTTCCAACTTCTTCTCTTTCTTTTTCTTTTCTATTTTTTTTGATTTTTTTTATATGTGTAAAATTTCACAACTTTTTCTATCATGATTTTTCCGAATAATTTTTCCATACTTTTCATAGCTTTCAGAAATAACTGTAATAGTGAAAGTAGTAAACACACGAAAAATGAACTAAATTTATACAATATGTACTTTCACTCCAATTTTATTGTGCAATTTCCCGACCTAACCAAAGATAATGAATTACGTACGCGAACACAGGTAATGTAAGGAAACACACTTTGCCTAAAGTAACTAACCACGGATTTTAATCTACAGGGTAGGCTAAGGTGTAAGGGTGTAACGAAACATTTT
>LBNU01036206.1:0-20200 GCA_014162995.1 Artemisia annua | reverse complement strand
TATACTATTGTGCATGTTTATATAGCATACTCTCTCTGTTTACGCAAGGTGCTCCAAGTCCAACATCATGTTGTTATTAGCTTACTTATTTCACCTTCATATCACTAAAATATGGTTTCAAAATAATATTCTTCTCGATCAAGCTTCACTTTACTTAGTACCGGTCTTCATAATTTTCAAAGTAAAGTAACATTTAAATGACCACTTTTGATTCACCTGGAAAACTTTTATGGTATACATCTAACAATATACCTGAGTTCACTCAAGAACGGAATATGCAATCCTCCATGACCTGCTCTATCAGTGGGCAATATGAGAGCCAAAACACAGATGATCCAGACACGCCGTTAATAATAACCCAATCCACTCCTATGACCTTCGTCTTCTGCATGATCTGATATCAGGTGTTTCCCTTGAACAAGGCTCACTGGAGGGGATCTCACAAAGTTTGTTGCAACAAAGCCACGACTCATTTACGCTCTGAGTTGAGTACTTGATGGATTTTTCCAGTCAAATGTTGTAAGACACGTTGAGCTACTCCGCGAGTTCCAGCTTTGACAAGCTCAAGGACAGTTCCCTGAAGCTTTGTTCGTGCATCAGAAGATTCATTCTTTCAAGTCTCCGCTTTCTCCGGGATCCTTCCGTCACATGCATTTTCTGTAGATTCAACGCTTGTTGCTTGACGGGGTTGTTAGCATCACTTGGATGTGGCCACAATTTGTTCTGAAGAGGTCCAAACCTCACAGTTCAGATTAGTGCTGTATATGTACTCGGTGGCTATTGCTGGCATCTGAGATGGTTCGACATGGCTATCAATTCAAGCATGTTTTCTAGCTTGTGTAATAGAAAGTTTACGATCTGTATTGATTTCAAAACACATGCTTGTTTCGTGTTTGTTTTTCCTGCTGATTGTACGGTGAGTAGTCGATGTGTTTGTTGTGTACAGTTTCTAGGGGAAATAGTTCTCGGCCATCAGTGTGTTTATGTGGTACGAATTCCCAGATTTCTCGTTTCGGTATAATGTGTAAGTAAACAATTCGTGAGGGATTGCCAAAACCTTGTTTGGATAATATCGCCGTGTGGTATCTCCCCCAATCGATAGAGTAGTGTTATGTCAAATTACTCCCAGCATGTGTATGGTTCAGCGTGTGCTTGCTTCATTGCGAGTAAAGTATGTTTCGATTCATATGGTAGTCAAGTGATTCTATTTTAGATTGCTCTCCAGTGTGTTTGAAGTTTTAGGACAAGTTCCAGGGTGTGCCTCCCATTCAGTATGGTTTGTTTCATTTTAGGTGACCTGATCATGAGAACTGGTTTCTAGGCAATGTCCCTTTATAGTGATGTGTGTAACTTCGGTTCTAGCGATGGTTCAAGTTTAGGTGTTATTGTAGTTTATTCACGGCAGTCGACTCTCAGGTCTGGTTATGTGTGATTTACAACCGGGAAATAATATATGAATGGGTTTTCTCAAGTTTGTCAAGTATGTCACATTTCTCTGCTAATAATGTGTTCGCACCGACATTCTCTTTCCCAGGGACTGTTTTGCACCCCTGGAAACAAATTATGACTGTAAATGTCCTATCATATTTAAGCAAATTAGTCGTCATTTCCCAACTATCCTAGTACACTAAACATCAGAAACCTCTGAATATGTACAAGGCGACCTCCAAACATTAATATGATGTATGCCTTTGTTTTCCATATTCGACACTAAAACAGAGAGGAACATTCAACGTGTGTTTTTGGAACTGATTTTGTGAAAGTGACTTGACTCTGGATAAGTAGAGTCCTACTATATTGGCTCCTTCTCGGACAGTAGAAAGTATACTCATAATCAGTGACTCCTTTTACGACAAATATTCGGAAGAGACTTGCATCATGTTCTACGAACTCGAAGTTCAAGATATACTGCGGCTTTCGTGTGATACTCATTCTGATGTATTATCTCTGAATACATCAGCAAGCCCATCAAATACATACTGTAATTAACAACATCAACAATTCTATTTGCAGTTAAGTAATAACTTAAATGAACCCAGTATGAGACCTTTTTAAGCATCTTATTGTTGAAGTTGGTCACCTTGAATTATTTAGTTTGCTGATTTTGAAATGTACTACAGCATGAATAACCGATAAAATACTAAGAAAAAAAAGAAGTAAAGAAAGTGTCCTTGCAGACTTTAGAATCACATAGGAGTACACTCAGAGTACAACTTTCAATATATGAAAGACTGTTACACAAATATCTGTTACATATCACATATGAATAAACATGTGAACCAAACATGTAGCTTAATCCTACTACAAACACTATAACTTTTACATATAAAGGAAAATGATTGGAACTTTTATTTGTCCATTACCAGCCATCCCTAATATATACATAATACCAAGCCAAGAACGGGAAAAAACGCTTGTGCTTAGAATGTTCAGGCCTCCACTGAGACAGAGTCGTCGAGTTTTAAATCTGGGATAGGTGCTGGTGGGGACTGGATCATGACACTCTGGTTTGGGTTCGTAACCACAATAAGCACATGATAGTGCAAACAAATGGATCTTCTTATCAGTTCAGTTCACTTTCACAAATCAGTCACAAAAACACACTTTGAATGTTCCTTCTTTTTAGTGTCGAATATGGAAAACAAAGGCATACTTTTATGTTGGACCTGTATGATAGTCTGATGTATATATGGGTACAGTTTAAACAAATTTGTCCATCAGCGGGAAAAGATTGTGCGAACCATTTTAGACAGAAGATAGCTTAAAAGAGACCCGTTCATATAATCACCCTTGTACACCCATGACCAGCCTTAAAACTGAGATCACTAACTTCACCAACCAATTCACCATTAAAGCTTGTAGAAACCAGTTTCATGATTAAGGTCACCTAAAATGAACAAACATACTGAACGAACACGCTGAACTTGCTAAAACTTTCAAACCGGAACTTAATAATGAACCAACATACTGAACGAACATACTGAATGAACACGCTGAACTTAAACATGCTGAATTTAATACTACTGAACCAACATACTACTGAACCTGAGTGAACCAACATGCTGAACTTCCTGAACTTACAGAACAAACACACTCTACTGAACAAACATACTACTGAACCAACATGTTGAACTTACAGATCGTAAACTTTATACTACTGAACTTACTGAACGAACATGCTGAACCAAGCCGCTAAAAAACACGATTTACAGTAACAACCACTACAATTATCTCGGCCTACTTTTATCAAAACCGCACCTAAGAAAAACACAAATAACCACTCTTTTCTAATCATCCGCGTTTTGCAAACAATAATCAAATAAAACACTCCAAAACTAAACCCATATACTGTCTAAACAACCTATTTCAAACTGAAGCCATTTTTACCCGTTAACCAACCCACCATATGTCAGTATCTACATATAGTATAGACCAATTAGATTTCAGTTTAAAGTATTTAAATATTTAATTACAAAAAAAATTAAACAGGGTGAAAATAGTCACTTTCCAATATTGCCTATGCTCTAGAAGCCGAAGTAGTTTTTCTGAGATTTAGAAGGCCTGATCAGATCATATGAAACAGCAATATTCATTGCAGGAGTAGGAACGTCTTTTAGATCTTTGTATACCAAAGTTCTGGTCCTGTCAAGAAAATTTAGATTCACTTCATTTGTATATATTCTTTTTCTCTGTTCTTCGTATAAGTGGGACAAACTGCATCTTCATTTCTGCTTACACCACAGAGAAATGGTTCACAAAACAAGAATGTGGATCTTTCAGATTCAAACAATAGGTAGTTTCTTAAACCATTCATAACTAATTACACTTACCCTGTTAATAAGTTGGTTATTCAAGGTTTTAGGGTAGATTTACGTTTTCATAACTAATTACACTTACCCTGTTTATGTTCCGTATCTACATTCATAACTCTATAAAATGTAATCTAAGGGTATTTAGATGTGCGTATTCAAAGCGATTACACCAAAAGTTTATCATTGTTTCAACAACTCCTTAGATGCTTTTGAAAATCTGGTTTTTGTTTCTAAAAATGGGAAAATCATGATGATAAGTTTGAAATTTGTCAAATACTGCAAAATTGATTATTGTAAAATTAAAGCCGTTATAATCAATCCGCAGCACTTTGAACACCCCTTTAATCTATATGAGATACTTTCATGGCTTCTAACAGGGGCGAATTAATGCAAACAATTAGACAAGAGATGGAGAATAACAGGGATTCCAATGACAGGCAGAGGATTCGTTACTTGATTAGCGAAGGAATGGAGAAGCTACCAGCCTGCCTTGAACTAAACCCATAATGACCATCAGTAACCACTGATAGTAAAAAGCGTGATCGGACAACACAAATGGGGCTGTAAGCATACCTTTTACAAAGGTGAGAGCAAGAAAATCCTTAGTATCTTGTCCACTGGTTACTATAACTAGTCATGGCCTCACGGGTTCAAGACTATTAGACTAACAATGTAAGTGTGTTGGCTGTTTTAAGAAATGAACTTGAAAAACACAAATTGGATTATATGTATACCTTAATACAGTACAAAGAGCGTGCAACAAAACTTGCAGTGAGCTTCAATATACAATGGATTCAAGAGTAACAGGCTAACAGCTAATATAATGTGTGTAACGACCCATCTAAAATAAATGTCTAAGAACANAAAAAAAAACGGGAGTTATAAGCATTCTCAACGACAAAGGTAAAGCAACAAAAACTATGGTAACTGGTAGTCGTCGTGATATTAATAGCTAATACCTACGACACAGATCGTGCAGCAAAAACCATGGTGACCACTAATAGTCTTGCATTTCAAGATCAACTGCTAATAGAATATTGGTATCCGCCTTTCTAATGTAACTAGAAACACACATAGGGCGAAAGCATACCTACTACAAAGGTCTAGCAGCAAAACCCCTATCATATTCTCCACCGATATTTCATATGTCTTGATCTGCCCAGCCTTCCTTAATTGACTCGAAACCATATAATCACCATGGCTAGGTTTCAAACACTTCTCCTCAATCATCTCTCCAAGAATTTATATGCATCATTTCAATGTGTCATCCACAATAGTATGGTCTTACCACATATGGGGTATTACCTACTACAAACATCGAGCAACATAACTTCCGATGATAGCAAATATTAGTGGATTCAAGATTGGCCACTAATAGAAAGGGAGTAACAACCTCTATAAAGGATAGTAACTTACAGAAAAACACAAATGTGGTTATACTACAACTACAAAACTTATGGTGATCACCATCAGGGTCGTGAGTGTTTTATTAACCGCTATGTGTGTCGACCTTCTAAAATAAACTTAAAAACACAAATAAAGCGGGTCGTATGCATACCTACTACAAAGGTCTAGCAACAAAACCCCTACTCACCATCTTCTCAACCAATTCTTCATGTTTCTTGATCTGCCCGGCTTTCCTTAACTGCCCTAAAACCATATCGTAATCACCATTACTAGGTTTCAAACACTTATCTTCGATCATCTCTCGGAAAAACTTATAAGCATTATTCCAATGTCCCAACGCACAATACATTCCAATCAAAATCCTATAACTATTCACGTTAAGCTCAACGTCATTTTCATCCATCTCCTCTTTCAACTTCAACACCATATCCGCCGATTTAGACTCAGCAAACATCCTCATCAACAAATTATAAGTCACCGTATTTGGCTGACACTTCAACGCCTTCATCCTCCCAAACAACCTATGAGCAGCGTTCACATCACGAGCCTTAAAAATCTCCCTAAAAATAGGATTAAAAGTATTTGCATTCGGCTCGCACCCTTTCTTAATCATGGAATTCAAAACCTTAACCGCATCAAAAAAAGATTCTCATCCTTACAATGAGTCTCAATCAAAAAATTATAAGTAATCAAATGCGGCTCACACGACAACCTCTTCATTTGATTATAAACCTGCAAAACCTTCTCAGTCCTACCCGCTTTCACATGAACACGCATCAAATTATTGTAAGTAATAGAATTCGGCGTAATCCCTTCATCAACCATTTCCGCAAAAACATCATGTGCACGACTAATCTGTCCATTTTGAGATGACGTCAGCAGAGAGGGGTTTGGGTGATGGTGTGAGAGGGTGGTAGAAAATTGCTTTAAATATTACACTATTGGCTGATCAGAAAATTGTTAGTCTAAATTATTAAGTTTGTTCAAAAACTAATTATAGTGGCAAGTAAAAAAAAAAAAAAAAAAAAAAAAAAAAAAAAAAAAAAAAAAAAAACAAAAACAAACAAACAAACTACTTATAACATATATGCATTTCTCTATATATTTTACAATTTGTAATACGTATGTCTACAACAAAATGAAGCTATTGTAGCATTTTACAAGCAACAGATTGTTGCCTTTTACACTTCAATAATGATAAAGCAACATTCTGCCATATAAGTGTTGCATTTAAAGATTTTATGCAACATTTCTTTTCAAATGTTTGCAACTTTTATTTTAAAAATGCAACACTTTATAAAAGTGTTGCATTTTTATTAAGAAAAATACAACAATTGGTTTAAGGTGCTGCAAATCTGGTTTAATAATGCAACATTTTAAAACGTGTTGCATAATATATCAAAAATATTGCAAATGCATTAGATTTAGATGGAAAACGCGTAGAACCTTTTTATGCTTTGATTGAACATTTTTAAAAAACTGCGTCAAGGAGGCATGTTGTCCTAGTATTTGGGTTTTTCATAGTAGTACTAACTTAGCTTATCTTTTTATAATTTTAGTGCATGTCATATAGTAAGTAGTAGCGCATTTAAATACACAATTTTTATAATTTTAGGACGGAGACGACCTCGAGATTAACCCGGTGAGGCCGCGTTCATCTAAGTCACATGCTCGCCCTCCTAGGTAACTCCAACCCATATGTACATCTTCAGCTTGTTGGCTATCATTGCTAATTCTAATGCTAATTCCATTATCCATCCTTGACGATATCACCACAAGATACCTGGAAACAATGGCGGAGCCACATGGGGTGTATAGGGTGGGCCATGGCCCACCTATAAAGCCACAAAATTTTTGTATAAGTATATAGATATGCCTATTTTAACTATTCAAGCCACAAAAAATATACTAAGTCCCATAGCAAATCTTTTCCAATCTTTAGTTTACACTTTTTTTTACATTGATCGTGCCTGCAAAATATCTAAGAATTCACTACCACCGTAAAAATTATTCTATTTTGAATTTTTTTTATACTCATTAGTATATCGAAAATTATTTGGCCCACCCAAAAGCAAAATCCTGGCTATGCCCCTGCCTGGAAACACACACACAAAAAAAAAAAAAANCCAAAAAAAAAAAAACTATTAAACATCCCCCTTGCACATTAAAAGAGCATTTTTCATACCATATCACATTTATGAATTCATAGTCTACCTAAGCCACATATACACTATTGCTTCAAAGTTATGAGTTCAAATACTTAGAAGCACATATTAAATAGCCTCTTTTTGGTTGATCTAAATTCAACAAGTGTTTAAGTTAAACATTCATCATTTTTAACTAGTTTACAAATCACCTCAGTTAGTATGTTTGTGTAATTGTGTTAGTTATAATGCAAAACAATCCAATTAAACTTTAGTGATTCGTTATTATTTTCGATAGATGTTTAAATCCTGTCATACAAGTATCACATCCTCTGTGCATAAATAAGTAAAAACTGCTGTAGAAAATATTGAAATGACACCACATATGAAGAGATCCTTAATGTTTGTGAGAGACGCAACACATGTAACTTATTTTACCGGAATCAATCATCTTTATAATCAACTACAACATCTCTTCTTATTGCCCCAATTTAATCAATGAATTTAATGATATATCAGAAAGCATGAAACGGCTTACCAGTTACTAAGTTTCATTACACAAATCTACAAAAATATATGCGTACCATACAACAATCAGAGTATCAGACTACCTGTAAATATGACTATAATCATGAATACAACAAATATTTTATATGTAACAAATAAAGAAACAAAAGCTTTGAATTTTAAAACTTTAAAAATCATAACAACGTTTGATTTCTACCACTTGTAGCATCTTATCGAGATTATGTAGAGAAAAATTTACCTTTTTCTTGTGAGGGATAATTTTCCCGATGAAGAACACAATAAATAGCAAAGAATATATGAGGTGAAATTATGAGGAAGTAAGAGGATGATTAAAGAAGATTGAAGTAAAATGGTCAAACAGAGAACAAATAAACTAGTGAGAAGGAAGTGCAACTGTTTTGCTTTGGGGATAAAAAAGGACGGGAATGACATTAAAAGTTGGGGGAAAAAGAGGGATGGAAAACAATTAAAAATTGTGTTCTACGTAGTAATTTTTTAATTTAAGAAGCCAAAAACTTAATTTTTGTAAACAAGTATAGGCAGGTATCGATGTTAATAGCAATGTTTTGAAAAACGGGTTTTGTAATTGACCTGGTCGAGTCACCGGGTCAACGTTACAACTGGGTCGACCGCCTAGTTAATCTAGTTTTCTATTTTTTTTAGAAAAAAATTCAACCAGGTCAACCGGTTCGACCACCGGCTCAACCCGGTTAAACCGGGTCACCCCGGTTTTCTATTAAAAAAATGAAAAAACCAAACCCGAGCGTGTTTCGTGAAATGGGTTGATCCGGGTCACTTAAAATCAGACGGGTCTAACCGGTTAACCTGTTTTTAAAACCTGGTTTTTTCTACCTTTTTTTTGCCAGAACCGGTTCAACGGTTAACCCGGCGGGGTCGACTCTGGTTTCAAAACATTGGTTAATAGGATTTGGTCGGTTATGTTTTAGTTCAGGTCGGGTCTATTCTGGTAGGCAGGAAAACACATCCGAACCAAAACATATTAAGCTTTATGATTGAACATTTTGTGTCATGTTAATTTGTGTTCGTGTCAACCAGAATATGAGTAATATTAAAGGTGGCAATTTGAGACTCATTAGTTAAACATGGGTCTAATTGGGTAAATATCTAGTAGGTGATGGATCTAGTTGGGTCTCCTAGATATTATAAATGAGTCTAATTGGATATTTGATATAAAAAAAGCAATTATAATAATTACCCAACGGGTCTAAACCTGGACCCATTTAGACCAATGTTTATAGAAGAACTATCTAGACCTGGACCCGTATAGATCCAAACCCATCAAGACCCGTGACCCAAACCCGACCCGACCCGACCCACCCATTTGGCCACCTTTAAGTAATATGATTATAAAAAATAGGCCATTGCTATAAATCCTAGTTATTCTGGTCGACCCGAACCGAATTAGCAAACACATATTTAACCGAAACCTTATCCTTTAGCATTCAGGTTAGTCAAGTCAACAACCAAACAACCTAAATGTACACATATAACATAAACATTAGGTTTAGAGGAAATTATGTAAATTTATCATTGGTTTTTCTCTTGATAAGATTGCAATTATATAATCATAACAATGTCAAAACATTTTCGATTTACTTTACAGTTTTTTCTCTTAGATATATTCATGTATTGTGCCGATTCTGTTTTCTAAAACGTGATATAGGTGCTTGTAAGCAAACATATGCTGAATTCCATGTTGACTTTGTGTAATTGAACTATCCGTCCTTATCATGTGGTGAGGTGAGATCAATATAGAACTCATATTTGTCATAGATTTAATGAACCAATCATAGTCATCCATTTTTTTTTATCTAAATTAATAAAAAATCATTTTTCACATTTTTTTTAAAACAACATATCTTGCAAATGGTAAATCTTCAAGCTACAAAAAATACATCATCGCGACGAAAATTAAATTATCTTTCTATAGATATGCATTGTTATATACTTTCGACGAACGTTTTTTTCGAAGATTTTTTTTTAAAAAATTTCCGTCCAGAAAAATCACATGTAATTCCTAAAAATCACATAATTCGTTTGAAGTTGAGCGGTCCTTTTTTATAGGCGAAAAGTCGACAATGAGCACGCCGTGAGAACCAACCATACGTGGTACATAACAACTAATTACTTTAACCTAGACGTTTGGACCCTCAATTTTGATTTCCCCCTATTTTTGCTATATTTCATTTTTAGTTTGATGCGATTTCTATTATTTTTTTCTTTTTTGCAAAAGACAATGTATGCTAAATTACATGGACAAAACTCACAAGCACAACAAATCAATGAACTAACCCTAGTAGAAATGGATATCACAAAGGTGATAGAATGTCCCACATACTAAGACACAACTCCAACCTACCAAACATACAAAAATGATAACGGTAAAGGCAAACACACACATAGTGGAAAGTATGACACGGGTTAAAAATCGATCATGTTCCATGACCTAACACATGAAACATAACCTACCGGAACACAATGTGACCAAGTGGTATGGTGTCACTACAAATAGTTAGTGCGACAAGATCGAAGAGAAAACCTCAGCATACAAATACCACCAGTGAAAACCCATACTAAAATAGACAATGCTTCGACACTTGCTTCACCGACCCTTGATCAGGTAATCCACCCTTTTGGGTTACTATGGATTTTATGGCTATGGTAAAATGAGTGGCCTCGGTGAATTGCAACTAGTAGTATTTGAATTTGGGAACTCATATAACCCTTATTAATAAGTCACCCTTTATGGTTTATATTCTGAACTCAATTATTACCCATTCTTGAGATTTAGCGGTAAATTAACATAGTTGATGGACTTGAATCATTTTGAGTTGGATTTGGTAACTTGGGTTATTAATGAACATTTCGACTAACTTTTTCAAAAAGTATACATATGAAGTTTGTGGTTTAACCGAGTTATTTGGATTTAATTCCCAAATTAAGATAACTGCGTGAGATAGTTGTACTTATATATTTTTAGATTGTCAATTTTCTTTTGCAAATTATCGACAAATTTAATTGTTTGACTAATTTGTCACAACACGCAGGTACCAACTAGTCTATACTACATATAAAAGAGGGATGACTCTTTTTATTAAAAATATTAATTTTAAGCAATACAAGCCTTAAAGCAAAATGTCCAATCCAGTTATGCACAACACATATAATTGGGATGACCCTCTCTCTTTATTTAATGTAAAAATCTGAATTTAAGTAATGCAAGGCTTAAAGCAAAAGGTACAAGCAATTTATGCGCATCACATATGATTAACTACCTCAATTAATGTCTTTTTTAAAATATCATCTTAGTAATAAATACAGTTAACTAAGGGTGCGTTTGGTATGCTGCCATGAATGACAATTGGTATGAGTTTGATAGTAGTGGTAGGTCCCTCACCTATGAAAGATCCATAACTAGCTCTATTGGTGTATATGAAGTATGGAATATATATATCATTCATTACCATAGTGGTGGGCCCCCTCATCTTAAACAAACACCTTTAATCACTTTCAAAGTCATAGTCTCATTCCCATAGTGGAATACCAAACGCACCCTAAATCTATTGTATAAACCAATCTAGCTAAAAATCATATATACTTTTCATGCTGGACTAAAATAATACAATACTGCATAACTAAGGTTAAACAAAAATTGTCAAAGCTTCTACATGATTCATCGCGATAAAATAGTACAGTACTATTATAATACCGTTTTCATATAGCCATTGCATCACGATGCATGTATATCTTACAATATTTATATGAGATAGTATGCCATAAAATTATTCCTTAAAATTCTCGCTATGCATAAAGTTATTATTACGAAAAATATATTATCGAATAAATATTGTTCAGGGTATCCGACGCTTCAACGCGCAAGTATCCTGCTAGTATAATTTAACACTTCAATACTTAAGTTTAGAGGGTGAGATGTGTTTTATAAAAATTTTAGTAATTTGATGTTAATAGTTAAGAGAGCTAGGACATGCGATTTTTTGTCCGTCATTCGCTCTACAACGAACAAATGGCGCCGCCGTTCTGCACCAGCGAATACGTCATCTGTCCGCCATTGGGTTTTAAGCCATTGCACCCACATACGCCATTATTTTTATTTTTATTTTTGAGTGAACGAGTATTTTATGATGGGGTGTTTTGTGAGACCTGCAAAGTATTAATGAATTTTTTTGTTGAATGGATTTTTTAGTTATTGATATATTATTATAAAGTGATGAGGTAATGAGCACTCTAATAAATAAAGCCTGCTATATTGAAAGTACTGTAACAATTACATAAAAATATAAAAAGTACATTGATGGATAACCGTTTGCAAACTGCCTTTGACCGCTCGTCTCCGAATTGAATTACAAGTCCTAAACTACCTTCAGCCATGAATTATTGAACAACTGCCAATTGAGCCTCATTTTCAGTTACTGTACACCGCCCCTACCTTTCTCTAAAATTAGCGGAGCCTCATCCCTGTTGGAATTAAAGGTAAAATCATAGAGTACCTTTCATTTGTGATCTTATGTTGTGTATTATTTTGTCCACTTGGGGCAACAGCTAGGGAATTTAGTTTTGTTATGTAGATATCGATTTGTTTGGGGTTTGTATATGAGTGGATCATTAGACCGTTACCATGTGACTTAAATTTTTTTGGTTTCACCAAGGACTCTGTTGGTTTTTTTTCTTGTATCTATATTAGGATTGACTTTTAGTTGGTATCCTGTTTTCAATTTTCTATTACTAATACGAATCCAACAATGCCCCTTTTGTGTTTTTTGGGATACTGAGATGCTATTGTATGTCATAAATTAGTATTCACTCACTGTACTTTTCTTTTAGTTTAGTTAAATTCAGTTGATTATTGCTCATAGTACTTTGTATTTGATCTCTAAATTGTTCTTAGTACTTTTCTACCAGAAGTCAACATACAGTATATCAAAAGTATTATGTATAATTACTAGCACATTGCCATATGGCTGTAGTTAATATGACTATTGTAATAGTAGGCTTGACACTAATCGATAGGGATGAGTTTATAATTTGTTATGATTAGTTTTGAAAAGCGTTCATATGCTAATTCTAGGTGCATTATGCTAAAGTTCTTCTAAATTGCTATTTATTTAATATTACGTTTGGCTTTGTGATTTATTTTTTGTGAGTCAAAATTTATAGCCACACTATGTCTTGATCTCTTTTCACTTTGCTATCCAAACAATGGACTTCTTTTTTAGTCCAAGTTTTAAACTTACTAAATGTAGTTTACTTGGTATTAAAATCGATTGATTTGTGTGTGCAAATCAATTTACATATCATTATATCCGAAGTTAATTGTTACATTTTTGTCTTGTGTTAGAATTTAGTTGATTGTTATAAACATCTGATTTAGATTGTTAAAATTTGTGTTTGTCCACTAATGTGGTTGTGCTGTTGATGGAATTTATAAACTTGTAGTAGGATTAAGTTTCGGTGAACTTTTACATTTGAGTTTCATGCTTGTGCTCTAATATGGGTTGGTCACTGATATTGGTTGTTAAGCAAATTTTCGAATCAAGTTTTGAACTTGCTAAATACAATTTACTTTTGTACTCGTACTAAACTTGCTTGGATTCTGTTTGTGAATTCAGATATATTTCACTATTACAGAGGTTAAATTGTTTCATTTTGTTGTTTCTGATATGATTCGGTTGATTATCATAGTTACCTGATTAGTTTAGTTCTTGCTGTCCTGCTTGTCCATGGATTTGGTTGTGGTGTATCACGTATGGATTGTTGTAGTTGATATGATTTGGTTCAATTGATTATGGAGTTAGTTTTCTGTTCCTATTTATTGTATGATGTTCAGGTTTGTGCATTGATGTGGCTGAGTCGCTGTTTGAATTTTTTTTTTAATCAGTTTGAGTTGTTTGGCTAATTGTAGGTTCTTAGGTTGAAGTTAATGATTTTACACTCACAATAGCTAGCTTGTTAGTAATGTGGCACTTGCTAGTTAAGGTTGTATAAAAAATTGTTAAATGTTACTGAAGATGATCATGAACGGAAGAATCTTGAGCAAGCTGAGGACATAAAAGAAATAAGGCTGAACTAGAAGATATGCGTAAAGAAATTAAAGACCAACGTGACAAATTAGTTGTAAATGCAGTCCAGAAGCTTATACAAAAGTTACCGCCTAGAGTTGTTAGAGAGTTTTTAACATGAGTTATCGTATATGTTTGGTTCAAGACTTCAAGGTACGCCTCTATTACTCTAATTCAATATAAAATATACCCAAAATAGAACATATTACGTGAATAATAGAACCTTGCATGACAAACCGCCCCCACTTGGCCCATTTTGACCCAAACAAGCTTACAAAAAATAGGCCTATAGTTACCTGCAATTCTGTGTAAGACACTCATACATGGCCGGGTGGACCAAAATTGAGCAAATAATAGCGATTTTCATGAAATACCTTAGAAAACATGCAAAGTTTATCCGGATTTAACTTTAGATTTGAGATGAGCCATAAAGAACCTGTCATCGGGCTCACAGAAAGGTCATGAACATCAGACCATTTTTTGTTGATTTGACCCATCTATCAGGCCGAAATCTCACCATTTCGGAATATACATTGCTCGAGTATCATTATGATTTTTGAAAATTTAATCGAACCAACTATAGATAACTCAAGTACTAGGTTATGCTATATCCTTGGGAAAAGAATATTGGATGATTATTGACGAATAGAATTATGTAAGTACTACGTGCTGCTATATCATATGAAACTCACTGTGTCTCAAACAAGGACAGGTGAGAAACCATAAAGATTTATGCAAGCCTGTGGCTATGTTAAATCTGAACTTTTGTATGCAAGGGAATATGGTCTTCTTTATCTGTGTGTGTGTGTGTAGATGAATGGGTCAAAATGGCCACATTTGGTTTTATTTACCAAGCATAGATGCAACTCTTGTTTTAGTATAAGTATACTTTATGTAACTGCATTTAGGAAATAAATTATTTAGAATCTAAAAATCCACAATTTGTACACTTCTCAATATTACAATATATTGAATTTTTACTTGTATTGTTGCTATGTGGTCTAGTTATCTACGGAGTATTTTTTTTGCTAATACTGTTATCTTGAATGTTGTTGGAATGTACTTTATTGTAGAGATTTGGTCATCTTACTATTTGGATATACTAGTTATAATACCCGTGCACGCACGGGGTTTTGACATAAAATTTTTATCATGTATTTAATATCAAATATATTGTCTTAAAATGTTTTGAACTTTACATCTATTAATTTAGTATAAGTCAAATTTATTTTGCAATAACAATGCCTATTAAAAATAGTCGGAACACCCCTGTATTCGGCTATTATTACAGTTCCAAGCACCCCTAAAATTTGCAATTGAAATAGTCTCAAACACCCTTGAATTCAGCTATCAAGGCAGTTTCAACGCACCCATCAATTCAACTATTAAAAACAGTCCCATAACACCTTGATAGACTATTAAGACCAGTCATAAAACAACGCTAATCAGCACTAAATCTATATTAAGGACGGTCTCAAAAACCCTTTAAAAATTAGTATAATTAGTAGAAAATAACAAGTCCCAAACTCCCAATAACTTAAGCAAGTCTACCTTTTAAAGTAAACCGGCTCATTCCTTTTCGCAGTCAGATTTTCAAGTGAATGAGACATTATAGTTACATCTCTTTCTAGAGTCATCATTATTCTATATTACAACAAATTCATAAGCAATTAACTCATCAAAATAAACTTGGTGAGATTTGTTTTTTTTTGTTGCTAACTTAGGAATAAGGTTAATGCAAACAACATATCAGTGCTAAAGTACAAAGGCATTTTATATAACGTTTAACTGGGATTTATGTGAGTTAAGCCGTTTAAGTGGTACGAAAATTCAAGGAGACAACTTGATTTTAAAAAATTCAATGAACAACCATATACCATATAACAAATTTATTATATCAAATATATGTTCTAAGTACTTTAAGTGAGATCCGTACAGTCCTGATGCATTAGGATGTAAGTTCCTCTGGGGGGTTTTTATGGTTCCTATCCTGTTTGCTACTTCGCGTGCATGAACTTCCTGTCGAAATTCCCCGTCTGTATGTGTCAAGTTCGAATAAACAACGCCATAAGGACCAACCTGGTATATAAAATATCGAAAGAAACATCAATCAGCTAATACTCAAAATATTGGCACAAAACGCACACTTTTTTTCCTTCCATTTGTCTTTTGGACTTAACAACGCGCAACGAATACACTTTCCGCTAAAGTAATTAAAAAATAGAAGGTGCAGCCTAATAGAGCATATCACTTGTCAAAATGAGTAAATTAGCTTTGTATAACGTTTATAACTGACAGACATGCTGAGGTTGATGTTGATGTTATTGTTTAACTTTAACTATTGATATCATGTTTTACAAAATGTGCGAATTTAGTAGCACATAATGAGCGTTAATGAAGTTAAAATATGCTCCGTAAAATATTTAAAATGTTTTTATGGATATTCATATATAAATTTTAAATACCAATTTCATGAGTAATTGTTATAAGTAGAATCGCATATATTTATTTTCATATCACAGTAACTCGTGCTTATCATTTGATATTTATATTCCCGTTACTAATAATTTAGCCGTATTTAATATTCAAACCTGTGTACGCATAAATTAAACTTTTAAATAGAATAACATGAGACCTTATTTAAAAAAATATTCAAATGGAACAAAGTCTAAAAACTAATACTAATACTTATGTAATTTTAAACAACGTTAATATTATAAAGTATAAGGGGTATAAAGTGTAAGGGGTTATTTATGTTTTTTTCTACAAAACATGGAAACTTGTAATTTTACACTTAGCTCCATATAATTTATTTAAAATTCAACCACTAAAGTTTTATTAATTACTTCCTCTTTTTTTAAGTTTTTGTTTTCATAAATTTGACACATATATTTTTATGTATTTTTTTTCTTAACCAAATTTCTCCACCAAATTTATTAAGTTTGACCAAAATCAATTTAATTTTGACTTTCTATTGACCAATCATATTGCTTGATTTCGCCTACGTGGCAAAATCAAGCCATCCTATTGGTCTAATTTTTTTTTCAATGAGAAGGGTTTTACAAAAACACTCCGAAATGATGTAATTCTTTTATTATATAAAAGATATCACGAGTGTAACCTAACTGTATTTTCTATCATTTTCATTTGGACCAGGCAACGTCGTTTTATTTTACTTCAAGCTGCATGTGGAGGTTTGCAAAGATGAACTCAAGATATCTACGGTTATAGTTTGAGTGCTTTTTTCTTTTGTTCGCTAGAAGTTTTATGTTGGTTATCTTACATTGGACAATTTTGTCAAAGTACAATACGATGTTATCTATGATATTTTATTATTCATTTGGTTGAACAAATGTTAATTATTAATGTATTATTAGATATTTTCGAAGAATGTGTAGGATACAAATATCACATATTTAGCATTGTATTGTGTGAAACAAGAGTGTTACTAATCATTTACTAGTGTCGCCTTATATGATTGAAACAACTAGAAGTGTTGCATACTTAGTTGTAATAATGAAAAAGTGTTGCACTTCAATCTAAAAGTGTTGTGGTTGTGAGAAAAAAATGTTGCGTTTCATATTGAAAAGTGTCGCACTTAGGTAAAAAAATATGTTGCATTTTAATGTAGTAAGTGTTGCAATTCAGTGTGAAAGTGTTACAATTGAGTATAAAAAGTGTTGTATTTGAGTGTAAAAGTGTAACATTTTAAAGTATCACATTTGGTAAACATAGGCAACACATTTAGAAAATGTTGCACATTCCAATCGAAAATGTTGCTTATACCTAAGGCAACGTTGCATAACGTAGCACTTGATAAAGTGTCACATTAGGCATAATGCAACATATTAAACACATAATACAACACTTTATCAGTGTCGCTATAACTTCATTTTGTAGTATATTGTCACTCATTTCTCACAAGTTCCTTACTCTCGGGCTCAATTCAACACGCTGGTGTTGTTATCCAGAAAGTTATATTAATGAAGCAAAATAATCAGGTGATACTATAGAACAAGATTACCTACTTTAACAGTTTTTGTTTTTTTTCTTTTTTTTTTTTTTTTTTTTTTTTTTTTTTTTTTTTTTTTTTTTTTTTTTTTTTTTTTTTTTTTTTTTTTTTTTTTTTTTTTTTTTTCTTATAAACTGAGAACTATTATAATTGTTATATATGAATGTTATGATAAAATGTATGACCAATAACAGTTGTAGTGCGTACTCATTGTAATGTCAAGGAACCTAAATAAGAGGTGACTCGAGACATCGAGGGCATAAATTGTTATGATTGGAAGATCAAGCCAAGCAAATATCCATATGTAAGTTTTTCTAAGTCAAGTTTATGATATCGTTTCTTTGTACCTCTTGGTGTCAAGCAATATGTCATTCTGATGGTTATGATGACGTAACTTAAAGGTTTTGAGCTCAAATGTGACCAATTTTTCAAACCGCTGTTATCATATATTGTTGATACAAAAGTTGGGCGTTCCTTGTTTGGGTTCCTGTTCTCGTACCAATCAGATCTTAATGCTCTTGAGACCTGCGCACTAAGAAAGTAACAGACACCGTTAGGCTTATCGAGGGATTGTTTCCCCCGATTATCCTCCGGCGTGAGAGTAAGTAATCGATTTAGGGTTGTGAAGAGTTTTAGGGTTGTAAGTCGTACCTTAGACGAGAGCTATGATGCCCTATATATACACACGTAACCGATAAGGTTTCGTGCTCCTCACTCTTTGGTGTATCCACCGATATCGGATATTCGATATATATCTCCTTATTTAGGAGATATCCTATATCTTAATCCATAAATAGTTTTGGGTTTGGGCCTCGTGAGCCCAAACCGTCTAATTGGTAGTCCAATTATTATTATCGTAGCCCACTCGTGATGGGCTTAATGTTAGTGGGTCATGGTATTCGGGTTCGTGACCCGAATATAGACTATACGTCATCATGCCCCCCCCAGTCTAGTGTGCGCAGGGTAAAACCTGCGGATGCTAGACTAATAACCGTATCAAACTTATTTTCGACGCGTACGCGGGAAAAATGCAAAATCAAACCGCCAAAAATACACGTAGGATGTACCTAGTCCAAAAAAGTGCATTATAAGTACCTCGGGAAATGGGGAGGCTATCCACGTGTCCTGTACCGTTTCATTTCCCAGCCACACGATTTGAGTTAGTGGGTTACACGTGTCGCGTATCTATGGTGAGTGGAATACTATATAACCACCTCCTCCTTTTACTGTGCCTTTTACTGTGTTTATCACAGTAAAAAGCGTTTTATCTCCATTTGCAAAAGCTTCAAAACTTCCTTTCAAACACACTTCTACGCATTAGGTAATCAGCGCGTGCGCTTACTATTAAGAAAATATGGTACTTCAGTTACATGACTTCACCGCCGATCTGTCCGAGGAAGAACTGACGCAGTTTACGTCGGACTACTTTATTCCGTTGGCCTTGCACCCAGAGGTACCAGGTCCTAATGACACCATCGCTGACTTCCCTTTTGGGAAGGTTGGGGTTTATACGCGCTTTTTCGAATGGTCGAATCAGCGCGTACCCCTATCCGTATTTTTGAGTGATATTCTCAATTACTACGAACTCCACATCTCGCAGTTGCACTGTATTGGCGCTGCGAAGATTTCTAACTTCGAGGTTAACTGTCGCTTGTTAGCGGTTAACCCCACCGTCCATTTATTCCGCGCGTTCTATCATACGACGTGGTTAAATGGATGGGTCACCTTCTCCAAGCGTGTAGGTAAACTACAGTGTTATACGGAGAAGGTGGATTCCTTGCGCAACTGGAGGGAGAAGTTCTTTTAGATCGATGCCGCCGTCTTTCCTTCTGAATTCGCCTTTTATACCCGGGCTACCTTACCGAGGGATGAGCGCCCACCTGCTGGATGGTACAACGCTGACCATGCGGACATCATTGATGAGAACTGCATCCCGATTAATTCGTATCCGGAGGAGTTCCTGGTGCACATGGGCATTAGCCGGAACTTCTTCCTTCCTGATACGGAGGTGCCAACGTTCTTGGACGGGAATGGGCGGGGTGGGTGCTCGTCCTTCATATTTTCTGTCGTTTTTATTGTAAGCGCTCTTCTCTTTCCATAAGTTATGTAACTTGTGTATATGTTTGTGTTTTTGCAGAGATGGATTTGTTCGGCGTTGTGCGCCTGGAGAAGCCCAGAACGGTTACGGTGTGGGTGCGT
>LBNU01036205.1:29489-68297 GCA_014162995.1 Artemisia annua | reverse complement strand
CTTCCATGGAGGGGTGAGACTTGTGTGTGTAAACTTTACCTTTCATCTTTATTAATAAAACACCTAGTATTCCCTTCTCTCTCTACTTTCTCTCTCTAACCATGGAGGTCATCTTCTTCCATCAAACCCGACCTCCCGAATCACATAATCAACATAAAACTACGATCCTAACAGCATATCAATGAGAATATATACTTAAAAGTTGTAATAATCATGTTAAATATAAATTTTTAAAAGACTCAAAATCTATAGTTATCTATTTGCTTAAAAATAAAATTTATGTTTTGCCGTCAACAAAAGGGGGAGATTGTTAATACTAATATCGCCTAAAAAACGTTATTTATATTTTACGATCTTTACTTAGTTTTGTTAACGACAGAAGGTAAAGTTTATTTTTAGCAACAAATAAATATAGTTTAAAAGTCTTTTAATTAACATCACTCAAACTACATTTACATGTTTTCATAAAGTGATTTCAAATTGTAAAATGGTCAAGTATACTTTTAGAGTATATACATGTTAAGTAGTTCTTTATATGTTAAAAATATCATATAAGCATAATTAGTAAGTTTTTATATTTAGTGTGTCTTAGTAAGTAATTAGTAATCAAACCTTTTAGTAAAACATTTACTTACTAAACATTTCATATTAACATTTGTAAGCTACTAATATATACATTTTACAAAGTTTAATTTCTTATTTAAATATTTCTAAATATGGCATAGTACACTTGTTTACATCATCACTTGCATCACACATGTCCTTTCAAGGAAACATTTGTGTAAGAGACATGTTTTATTTTGTTTAGATTCATACTCAAAGATCTCAAAGTTGACTTTGTGAGATCTTGAGAATATTGAGTTAGATTGTGAAATATTTTGTGCAGGATTTTATCAGACATGCTGGCGGAACCCTCGGGTATAACGGACGGAACCAAAGGATTGGTTCCGCCGTATCCGTGGGTTGGTCTGATCCTTTGCCTATAAATAGCAACCAACTCTTTGAGTTTTTCTTATCACTTACAATCATAACATATTACATATACTTTCATTTCTCTCTTCTAACTCAGATTCATTTCATATTTGTGAGCTTTCTTTGTAGCAAGAAGATCATGATTTCACAAGCTTCAACACAACGTTGCAAGACTTGTTAGGATTAGCATTGTGTAAGCTTGTAAAGTTTATACACCATTATATTGTATCAAATTGTAGTGATCGGTTAGTATTTTAGTCCTCATAATACTTAGTGTATCGGGAGTTGTTGTACTCTTGTAAAAGAACTACCGGGAGTGGTTGTACCCTTGTAAAAGAACTCAACATCTAGCTTAGTGTCGAAAATAGGTTTAAGCGACGTGTAAGGTTTTCTCCGCCGGTTAAAGGAGCTTGTTGACTAGTGCAAGAAACTCTCGAGTTGGATACTCGGGGCGTGGAGTAGGGCAAGGAAAAAGAGTCCTTGTAGCCGAACCACAATAAACACTCGTGTTGTGGTTTGATCGTTTCTCACTTTTATTCTTGCATATTATTTATTGCTTATTTGTTTAGTTGTCGATTACACATAAAAGTTTTCAAAGAAAATCAAGATAAAAACCGGTAAACTATTCAACCCCCCTTCCAGTTTTCATCAATCCAATGGGTCGTAAGACACATATAGTTATAATTTTGAACTGACGTCCACGTATCTGTAGTAAGACACACTGTTTGATTTTGCAAAAGATATTTGAGCTTAACTTTCTCATCTTCGAACAAACATAACAATCTCTAGCTATGGTCCACCTAGATGGCATTTCAAATTCAGGCCTCAAATCCCATACAAATTCCCTAAACCCCTCATCATCAACAATACTAAATGGTTGGTTGTCTTTTATACACATTCTAGCAATAGATTTCCTAGACTTTTCTTGACTAAAAGAGTGAGATACCAAAGTTCCCGACTTCCCCAAAGTTGATGGCTTAAAACTCAGTTTAGATTGTTTCTTATTATCTGTCAATTTTACACGCACCGGTGACGTCGGGCATGAAAATTTTAAATGATTACCCATGGAACTAGTACCATGCTTTCTCATTGCAGAAGCCAACCATCTTTTGCAATAAGGGCATTGATGTTTAGTAGCACCCTTTTCGTACTTAAAATGTTTCCAAACAAATGATTGCAATCTACTACCTTCTGTATTCTGCTCATTGCCTTCATCAACATCAATCTCTGGTTCGTCTACATCAATTTGTGGTTCGTCTACATCAATCTCTGGTTCGTCAACATCAATCACAGGTTCATCCTTGTTGTCTGCTTCCATCTACACAAAAAAAAACATAATAATTAACTATCTACTAAAAAGCACTTTTAAGTTACAATCACGACTATATAAACTGACTTGCTAGTTGCTAATTCTCAAGTAGTTACAATCAAACAACCAAATAATCACTTTTAAGTTTTACCCCCAACAGATGGTACACAACTCTCATTTACATAATATAGTTACAGATTATAGCCAAATCAACCTTACAACTAGTTATAACAATGACGAACTTGACTCCCTCTTAAATATACTCGATGGGTTTTTGCGGCATATTAATAACAAAAATATCTAATTAGAATATAGATGATGCAAAATTATATGACACATAGATATGGATACGGCTCTACTCAATCCATATCTGATCCACTGTTGTCCCTAACAGTAATACTTTGTTTGGTATTTTCTTTTTAAGTAGAGGTTTTTGCATATATATCTTTCCGAAAACGCATAATTGCATATATATCAAAAGCATGCATAAAAACCATTGTACTATGTGCATCAAAAACTTGTACAAAAGATATATATGCAATTATTCATTTTGGGAGGGATATATATGCAATTCTGCCTTTTAAATTAATGAGAACATGAGATTATGAAGAAGACCTGGGGTATGTTTAGCGAAATGGGTTGTGGTTGGAGCTGAGGTTGTGGCTTATATTATAAGCCGAACTAAAATTTGTATTTTATTGTCAATTTAGCTTAGGCTTGGAGGTCTCAAGTTCAATTCCTGCTAGGTGCAAACAACCTTAAGTGGCCACGCCAACCTTCTGAAAAGGGAGGGCTTTATCTGGTTTGAGTCTGTGTGGCGATGGGTTCAAACCCCGTGAATTAGTCGGCCAAAAAGGTCGGAAATCATGGTTACAAAAAAAAAGGTATAAAAAAAAGAGTTTATAGTTTATGTTTGATATTTTTGTTGGTAAATAAGTAATTGATAGTTTAAAAGCCCCGGTCTAAAATTTTTTGCCCCTTTTATTGGGCTAGGGCTTATAGTTTTAAAAGCGTCCATAAGCCTTGACGCCAAATGAGACTTATTATATAAGCCGACTTATTATAAAAGTTTAAGCCTTCGTAAGCCCCAATAAGCCCTCTCCCAAACACGCCCTTAGTAGATGATTTAAATTTTTCCAAACATACAAATTTCGTGCGACACATTTATATGGTCCTCTACTGTAATTTGTTCATGGATTTGACTCTTTGATTTATTGAGGATGAAAATGGACGGCAAACGAGTTTATTATGGTCATAGCTAAGATTTTACGTTTCTCGTTTTAAAACTAAGAGCGAAAGATATGGTGAAGAGGGGAGCTCGCCGTTCCCACATGGCACCTCTTCATCGGCTCACCACCACACCATCTCACCTCGCCGTGTAACGCCTCCTAACTTGTTTTTAACTTGTTTTTTGTAGCACATCACCATAGCTCGATTCCCTCAAAGAATTTTATTTTCTCCTAAACTTACATTTTTAAGTTTGACAAAACATTTTCACAAAAGTATTTTTGTGTTTTTAAAGAAATGTATTATTAAGAAAATATATTCAAAATTCAAATTTGTAACAACTATATTTCCCCCCAAAACAGTTGAGTTTTAACTAGATAAGTTTTCACCACGCCAGGACAAAAATGGGAGCATCTATCGGGACGGTCCTTCAAAGTGGCCGGCGGTCCCTTAGCGATAAAGGACCGTCGCCTATTTAAGGGACCGCCCAGCTCTTTCCTGTCGTCTATAAATACTAAACTGTTCCCTTTCAGAAAATAAGGTATCAGACACACAAAACTTTCTGGTTTATTTTTCTTTCTTCTTTGATCACTATAACATTATGTTTATAAGTGATTTCCTCTTCCTCAAAGTGCATTAGAAGAACTCTCAACGTAGATTAAGATTCGATATGTTATAGGTATCCACACACAAACGTAACAAGTGTTACGGTTATAGGTTTTGTAAATATTTTCGACTTGTGTGTGAGTCGAGGATGGAGTTATGTGTGTGAACTTGGAAGAAGATAAATATCCAATAAGTCTTGTAACTAGATTAGTTCATGTATTTGTTGTGAGGAGAGTGATGTCCTAGTGTGTAGGTTAGGACTTAGTTGAGTCATTGTGTGAAGGCTTGGATCGGGTAATGATCCAAGTAAGTCTTATGTGAAGGCATGGTTCGGGAAAGGACCAAGTGTGTCTATGTGTGAAGGCTTGGTTGGGGTGAAGAACCGAGTGTGTCATTTGTGTGAAGGCTTGGATTGGGTAAAGATCCAAGTTGGACAAGAGTGCTTGTTCGTGTGGCCACGTGGGCCTTGGAGTAGATTGGTTCTAGCTACGATTAGAACTCGACATTCCGCTTAGTGTCGTTAAACCTTGTGTAAGCTTGTGTACGGATTGCTCCGCCTGAAGGAGTGTGTTGATATAGTGATTGATAACTCTCGAGTGTGGTACTTGGGGAGTGGAGTAGGACGAAGAGAGAGCTTCGTGCCGAACCACTATAAATCGCCGCGTCTTTTGGTTGTGTTATTTCCTTACTCTTTACATTACTTATTTGTTTATATTTGTTAGTAGCTAAATAGATATCAAATAACAAGTAGAATTCAATAAGTTTGCAAAAGAATATTAACCGGACCTAAAAACGGTGAAACATTTTAGCAAGTAAAAAGAAGCGGTAAAACTATTCAACCCCCTCCCCCCTTCTAGTTTCTACATTAACTTTTCGAAACCTAAAGTTTGGACCAATTTTGCAAAATATTTCTGTGGAAAACTAGAAGGGGGGGTTGAATAGTTTTACGTCTTTTTAATTTACAAAAACCTTGTTTATCAAAACACCAATTCGAACTTTATGTTTCACCAATAGACTTGCACAATTATAAGTAACGATATCAAAAAGTATATGATATGACAAATGTGAAAGTAAGTAAATAAGTAAAGAGATAAAGTTGGAAAAATAGCACCGTGAGACAAAGGATTTATAGTGGTTCGGCTACGAATCTCCTCTTCGTCCTACTCCACTCCCCGAGCACCTAACTCGGGAGTTTTCTTCACTATGTCAACAAACTCCCTTATGGCGGAGAAAACCTTACACAACGTCGCTTACACCGGCTTAACGACACAAAGCTAAATGTCGGGTCCTAATGGTAGCTAGAACCAATCTCACAACACAACACGACTTCTTCTTCTTCTTCACAACACAACTTCTTCTTCACAACACAACTTCTTCTCTTCACAACACAACTACTTCACTACTATACACTACTTCACTACTTATTCTTCTTCACTACCCAACTCCTATTCACAACTAGCACTACTAAAACTACTTACACTAATCACAACACAACTACACAAAGTACTATACACAATATATATACAATACTTCTTGAACTTGAGGTTGAAGGAGTATTCTTCTCTTGCACTTTGGATGATGGTGGATGATGAGGGATTGAATCACTTGAAACAAGGATTAGTAATCTAATGATCAAAGGGTTTTGGAAGATGTTTAGAGAGATTTAGATCTGAAAATTTTCGTGCAAGAGGTGAGTAAAAATCCCAGATTTAAGGTGGTATTTATAGGGAAAAATTCTGACAAAATCTGAAACAGGAGCGTGGCCGGTCCCCTTAATTGTGGCCGGCCCCCTTAAAATTAAGGGGGCCGCCCCTTGTAATTAAGGGGGCCGCCCAGCTGTAACGGCCAGATTTTTTTGTCTTTAGTGAGGAAAGTTTATTTGGTGAAAAACTAACTGATTTTGGTTAAAAATTTGAATTCATATATTTAGTATGATTAAAACATTTTTCTTTATTACCAAATTGTTTTTCAAAAATATATAATATGTTTATATTATTAAATAAACTTTGTAGTAATTAATTAAATACCCCTTTGATCATGAGATGTATTAAGCACTTGTTTATTCATACCTTAAGTGATTAAGTTGGATATAATGATATAAACTAGCTTAATACTTGTTTACGTAATAATCTTACGTTTAATGATTTTACATTTTGTGATCGTCAAAACGTAGAGATATCGAAAAATATAAATAACGTTTTTACGCATTATTTATGTCAACAATTTCGTTAAGGGGTGCAAAGTGTAAAAATTGTGAAATTTGTGGATCGAAACTGAAAAATAATATTTTTAATAAAAGATAAGGGTTGAAACTGTAATTATGTAAGGCTTGAGGTATAAAGTGAAAAAGGGAAGTGTTGATTAAAAAGGTAACTATTTTTAATAAAAGGGAATAAAGTGTAACTTTTGGTAAAATAATGAGTAAAACTTAACATAAAAAGCTTTACTTTCAACATTTTCTACATTTATATATTTTTAACATATATCATACATGTATCCTAGATACATAACATCTCATTTTACAAGAAATTATAATCACTTTATTATAACTAAAAATATTTAAAGTAAATATTTTTATCAACCATTTAATGACAAAGAAAAATTAAACGTTGTTAATAACGTTTTCATATCAATAGTATAAATAACTATATTAAGTTATTTTTAACTTCAAACATCTTAAAACACATGAAGTCGGTATCACCGTACTCGAAGAATATCACACGTCATTCACACACCGAATCTGAATCACCGATAATAACATATATATCACATTAATTTAGGTCGCAAGTCGGAGGTTATTCATTGCTATTCGTAGCTAATCATCGTCACCTTTTTGAGTACTACTTGAAGTTCTACACCCACCCACCGTAATCAACACCCCACAGGTGAGTTCATAGTCCCACTTTTTTAAATTGTTAATAAAACCCCGTGGGGAGATACATGCGATAAACCGAACACAATTATTTTTTATAGTATTTGATTATTCACCTGATATTGCCTAAGTTGACACCCGTGCAACACGTCCCTCATATCACGAATCTTAATCACTTGCGAGTGAGCGCGAATTTAGCTAATAGATCTATTGGAGACGGCAACCCATTTCTGTCAACTAGATCAGTTGGCAGGGATGTGCTATATTCGAAGTTTTCTAGGAAGTTTGCACCTTCCTATCACCGAGGGCCCTTTTCTCATCTACATCCTCCATGGTGTAGGTGATTATATCATTGTTGATATCACCCACGTTAAGGCTTGAGATTCGTGAGGCTAAGGAGCAATATTTATATTTATGGCACCCACCTGATATATTTTGACACCCAATTTTGACTTTTTATAATATTTGACTTGTGTTCAAACTATTACAAATTTAAACTACTATGGATTCACTCAACCTTTGTGTTGACTTTTTAGCATGTTTATCTCAGGAAATTAGCAGCATGATGGCACGGAGCTGGCAAAAGGGCACACAGGACCTCCCTTTATCTTTTACGGAAAATGTTTTGTAATTCCAAATATTGAGTTTTAATTGAATGATATAAAAACCTATCCTTGAATTGTTTCTATAAGTATGACTGTGATCTAAGACGTAATTACCCCGAATTAGACTTCCGCTGCTTATCAAATTTTCGGGGTGTTACACTCCGTTATTAGGCTACAAAGTTTTCAATAAGTTATAGACTTTATCTTTGCAAAGCATGACTATTGTAGTTGAGAAGTTACACAACATATCTGAGGTGTTTATCTTCATATATGTGAACACTCAGTGAGTCCCTTTAGACCGCTGATCTTCCATTCAGTGGCCTTTCACTCTGACTTATCTGAAGTTCACTCAAACGTGTTTTACCTATGAGTCTTTTGGATAGCTGATGATGTTCAGTTGTTCTTATCATTCAGTCAAGGGTAAAACTTTGCTCTTTGGTTTACGTGTTGACTCTGTCAGAGAAAGAGTTGGATCTCTGACGTGATCAGCTATCCTGAACTTAGGCTGATTTAATGTTTCAAATATTTGTGAGAGATAATTAGGTCAGATTTGACTCAACACATACCATACGTAAACACAACCCAAAATCGTAAAGATTTACCTGACCCAACCCATTTCTTTCAATGAATGAGTCAAAACTGATATGCGTATACATAACCATAAATGCAAGACTAAAAAGCGCAACAAATCAAAGTTAAAGTACCACTTTGTAATTTCATATACTTCAAGCACCAAAATTGCAACTCAATTTACTTATCAGGGTTTTAGATTATTCTAGAAAACTACTAATCCAAACATTAAATATCAGTATCTCCGGATAAAAACACAACCATTAATACTTAAATTACAACACCCAAAGCAACAAAATTCTAATTTCCCTAAAAAAATAAAAATAAATAAACAAAAAATAAAATACAAAATAAAATTAGATATAAAAACCAATTTATATCTCATAGCAAACAAAAGCACCCACATTTTTCACACTCTCCAAACCAAACCAATTAAGAAAACAACCATTTATACCTTAGAGTAAGTTTTACAGTCTTTTTAATTGTTTTTTAATTAATGTGTTTTGATTCGGTTAAAAATGTTACTTATACACATGTTAATCGATTAATCGTTCCTTTTATGGTACTAATTCTGCTATTTTGTTTTTGTTAACAATTTGGGGCTTTTTCTTTTTTTGCATTTTGTATATATCTAGGGTTTTGTTTGATGTTATTAATAATTTAACATTTTTCGTTTTTAGGTGCAAAAGTTTTGAGGTTGATTGGTTATAATGTGGGTTAGGGTTTCATGTGTTTGATTGTTGCATGTTGGTGGATCAGTATTTTTTTTATGTTTTAGTTGATTATATGTGGCTCTATGTGTTTGGTTTGTAAAGAGGCGTTAATGTATTCATAAAGGTTGTATTCTTTTACCGGAATGTCTTGCGTCTTTGGTCCAACTAGTGTCCGGCTTAGTCAAAGTTAGTTCCTTTGAGAGAATGCTTCGTAATGCGCCAAGTCTCACTGTATCGCCTGTTAGGTTAACCTCTCGAGATTATGTAAACATAAGCTCATAAGCCTATGATTTAGTGTTTTGGTTAGCTTATTATACTTAATAAGGTAAAATGACCAATAAGTAGTACATAAGCATCGAAAATTGTAATTGTTATATGAGGGGATATGAAGTCTTTTGCTATAAGATTAGCGCCCTTTAAATAAGCTCTCCCGCCCTCAAATAAGAAAAGAATATTGAGCTTTTAAAACCCCGTTCATATAAGCTTACACAAACACTTGTGTGGGTTTATTTTGGCTATATAAGCTAACAGGCTCATAAGCCCCTTTAAAAAGCTTAAACAAACACCCCCTTACTATCTAGTTTCTAATTGTCTTTACATACTCTGTTCTGAGTTTTACGGCTACTTATATTAGTATGACATGCCTGATATACTGGAGAAACATCAAATGGTAAATATATATTGATGCATAAATACTCACTGTCATCCTATCATGTGAACCTTTTATTTGAAAGGTGAAATACATCTACCTCGTACAATAACTCAGGTGGTGTTGCGGTGTTCTTGCAGTTGCAGGTTAGAGACTGAAAGTGGAAATTATAAGATTGTAGCTACACTGCAATCTGTCGGCCAATACGTTTGAATTCTGCTTCTTTTATGCCGTCAGGTGGGGGTGGGAGTTGCTGCTATTGTCTCTCAATTAAAAAGAACATCTTATAAGTTATATTTGATACTAACCATGGAATATTATTCTTTTTTGTGTTGTAGATTGAAAGTCAGAAACGAGTGTCTCTTTCATACTTTCCTATATAGATGAAGGCATCTCAGTAGTTTGTACTTTGGTTATCGTGGCAATGGAATGTAACAAAGATGAGGCCATCAGGGCCAAGGAAATTGCAGAGAATAAGATGAAGAACGATGATTATGAAGGGGCTCGGAAGATTGCTCTGAAGGCTCAAAAACTTTTCCCTCAGCTGGATAATATATCCCAGTTGCTAGCTGTTTGTGAGATTCATTGTTCTGCCCATAAAAAGATAGGTACAGAATTGGACTTATATGGAATCCTCCAAGTTGAAAGTAATGCCGATGAGGAGACCATTAAGAAACAATACCGAAAACTTGCACTTGTTCTTCATCCCGACAAGAACGGATTTCCTGGTGCAGAAGCTGCTTTCAAACTCATTGGTCAAGCAAATAAGATACTATCGGATAAAGGGTCAAGGCTTAGTTATGACATAAAGTGTGGCCCAAAATCAAAAAATCATCTGGCAAATCAAAAGTCACATGCTGGAATGCAGTCTGGGGCTCGGGCCACACAGTTTAGTAGTGTAAACGTTAACCAACAGTCGCAATCAGGTTCAAATGGCATTTCCACTTTTTGGACATGTTGTCCCTTCTGTAAGATAAAATATCAGTATTACACAGATGTGAAAAACAAAAGATTGAAGTGTTCGAAATGTACAAGTTCCTTTACTGCTATTGATATCAGTGTACATGTCCAACAGTCGGCTCAACCACCTCATTCTAGCCATGCTGGCCAGAAAAATACAAAACAAGCATCCAACACGGGTCGACCCCAACAGGAATATGTTGGAAAACAGGGGAATGTTAAAGTTGATTCACGAAGAGCAGGATCGTCTGCAGATGCCAAAGCTGGAACTTCAAGGGCCAAAGCAGCGGAAAATGGTAATTTAAATAGAGAAGGTGGGAAGAAAGGGGTTGAATCTAAGGAAACAGTTCGCGAGCCTAGTGTTGTTTCTGATTCAATTGGTAAAAAAACTAGAAAAAGGCCGCAAGTTGATTTCACCCCAGAAAAGAAAGTCAAAAAGACAAAATCTAGTGATGTTAAAGATAAAGAAAAGGAAGCAGAATCAAAGAATGATGTTTCTGAGCCAACAGCAAGTCCAAATGCAGAAGAAAGCATGCGAAAGAACAAGACTAGAAAGAAGGATAAATTGAAGGAAGAAGATGATATAATGAATGTTGATTCTGATTCAGAATCTGAAGAATCGGAACCAGTTTACATTGACTGTCCAGAACCAGAATTCAGTAACTTTGACAAAGATAAGGAAGAAGATCGTTTTGCAGCTGATCAGTTTTGGGCTATCTATGATGAAATTGAAAGCATGCCAAGATACTATGCTCAGATCAAGAAAGTTTTTTCATCTCCGTTCAGGCTTAAAATCACTTGGCTGGAGGCTGTTCCCGAGAATCCTCAAGAAATCGTTTGGGCACAAGAAGGCTTGCCTGTTGCTTGTGGTAGATTTAAGCGTGGGGATACAGAGGACACAAGTGACCGTCTCATGTTCTCTCATCAGATAACATGTGAGAAAGGCAGTAAAAGGTCTTCTTTTGTCGTTTACCCCCAAAAAGGTGAAATTTGGGCTCTTTACAGAGATTGGGATTTTAATTGGAGCTCTGACCCGGAAAGCCATAAGAAAAATAAATATGAGATCGTGGAGGTTCTTTCTGATTTTGACAAGGAAAATGGTGTTCTTGTAGCGTATATGGTAAAACTGGAAGGTTTTGTGAGTTTGTTTCAGAGAACAGGCCGGGCGCGACTTGCAGAACATCGCATTCTGTCTAGTGAACTCTTTAGATTTTCTCATCGTATCCCTTCGACAAAAATGACTGGAAAGGAAAGAGCAGACGTGCCTTTTGGATCTTGTGAACTTGATACTGCTTCTATACCTGATGATCTTAATGAGTACTTTTTTTCTAACAACGTGAAACCGAATCCCAAAAATGTCTCTACACCTAATGCTTCTTGCCCTCAATCACCTGGAAGAAAAGTGAATGATTCTGATAAGGGGATGTGTAATGTTCGTAGATCGCCTAGAGGTTCAAAGGGTAATTCGGAAAATTCAAATGGTACTGCAAGCAAAAGTAATATTGCCTCGTCATCAAAAGGTGACGATCCAGCTGGTCAAGATAATGCTGTGAAAGTAAGTTCAACAAAATGCCCTGAACTTTCTTCACCTTCTAGCGGCAATGAAGCAATTGTTATTCATGATTTCAATTTGGATAAGCAGAAATGGAAGTTTCAAGAGGGTCAGATATGGGCACTTAATCTTGGACGTTATGCACAAATTAAGATGATTGAATCCTCTCCCATCAGATTGCATGTTGACTTGCTTGAATTATGCAGTGATGCAATTAGGCCAAATGCCTGTGGCTTATATAGAGCATCTAAAGGTGGAAGACAAGTAATTCAGCAGGATTCGTTTTTGTATCTTGTACATGCAGAAGTGAATGGTAAAAACAGATTTAACATATATCCAAGGGAAAAGGAGGTTTGGGTTCTAAACAATAAGGATGAAACCAAGTGTACCTTGTCTCATGTCGATGTTGGTGATTGTGACATTGTTGAAGTTCTTGAGAACAATGGAGATACGATAAAGGTTTTGTCTTTATCACGAGTGCCTGGTTATAAGTCAGTTTTTAGGGCTCTTGAGATACAAAACTCAAAAGAAAAGAAGGTTCTGGAGATACCACTTGCTGATTCAAATAAATTCTATTGTCGGGTCCCTGCTTTTCTACTAACGGTAGAGCACGATGGCTGCTTGAGAGGGTCTTGGGAACTTGATTTTGCTGAATTTCCAGGTAATTGACTATCCCCACTGAGTTTTGTGATTTGCATATCTACACACGTGAACACATAGATATGCATGAATATAATTCTTACTATCATTGCATGTGTGTGGACATATAGTTGTACATGTATAGTCCAAGTCTAAGCATGACTAAACAATACCAGCTAACTAGCCTACCATATATGTACTTGCTACATTTTACACTTGAGATACCAATGGGTTCTGGTTGGTAGTTATATCATGAAAACTGAAAAGTTTGCCCCAATTCAGAAACTTTGGCGATCTTTTCGATACAATAATTATCATGACTAGAGGTAGCAAAATGGGCTGGCTAGTTAATGGGTCGAAACAGGTGATTTTTGTGCGCCTTGAAACCTGTTGGGTCAGGTTACCCGAAATGCTTTTTAAAATATTTTAAAAAAAGTTGTGTGTCAAATTATGATTACAAAAATTAACTTATTAGTTATAAAAGATAAATTTTGGATGTTTTAAACATAAAAAGTACACCTTGGCGAATTTTGATCTGACTAGCCCATTTGACGCAGTACACATAAAACGTTATGCTATGAATCAACCCATTTACTAATGGCCTACTTTTATAGATCCTTTTTATTTATTCATTTGTTAGGATTTTTTTCAAGGGAAAATACAGTTTTATCCTAAATATAATATGAATTGGACGGGATTTCGTGAACTGACAAAAACTATGATTTATGTATGTCCAGGGCTGCTCCTAATTTAAGGAAAGCTGTTCGGTCGTTTATGGGGTCTTCATAGCACAATGAAAGGTTGTGGGCATTAATCAGTGCTTTGGCGCAGCTAATGGGTTTTAGATCTATCTAGATGTCTTTTCATCTTGCTAAGTTCAATTACGAACAACATGCGAGTCTTGGCGATAAAAAGTTTTAGTTTGTATTGAACTCATATCAAGCGCCCTTTCTAGATAGGACTTTCTTTTTCTTTTTTGGCTAGAATGCTGGGTGGCTTGTTAGATTTACCTTAAGGGAAAACAGAAAACTTATCATGGTGAACGGATTTTGGATTTTAGGACATGTGTGAATGGCTGTATCTTCACCCGTTTATAGTATCTTAGCTTATTGTCAGCCTGTTCTTGTTGATGCTGATTTTTTTATTTTTTATTTATTTATTTATTTATTTATTTATTTATTTTTTCCAAACTTCCATGAAGGAATATGTTTAACTGGCCAAAATGAATGTCAAAAGGTTTATGCTACCTTTTAAGTGGGGCTACCATTTAGGGTACTAAGTTGAAAGCTAGATGGGTGTTTAAAGTGAATTATTAAGCTTATTGCTTTAAGTTGAATTTGTTATACAGTTTACAACCCAAATGAAAGCCAAAAATCACGCGTTATCGATGAACAAATACAAAAAAAAGTTTTCCAAAAAATCTGAAATTTGTTCTATTGATTTTTTTAGATGGGGGGATACAAAACCAGTTGAATCGCTAAATTTTCTTTAATTTTTTCTTTTAAATGCATAAAGTTTGATAAGCAATACAATGTTTACCAACACCCATAAATAACTTTGGTTCATACATCATATATACTTGGAACAAGTTGACAACTTTATTCTATTGTTAAGCAAGTTATTCCTTGACTTTTGGATCAAGACCTGAATCTGATTCGACCCAACACAAAACTCGACAGAACTGGAACAAAAAACACCACAAGAATAACTAGAACAAGCTTTCTAATTAATCAGAAAAGTATTTGCTTACAAAAACTGATATTGGAATACATACACAAACCAGGTGCTCGGCTGTGTTTATATAGGGAATAGAACATGCTTTCCTAATCCTACTACAAGTCTAATTAAATAAGATAATCCTTATCTTAAAGCTAAAAATAAAGGAATCCTAATTAGACTATTCTTGTAACTCGTCCCACATGCTTGGTTCGGTTTATCTGTCCATTAGCTCGGTCAGACATTAGCCCAACATTGGAGACCTCGCTACTAGGCTCGCAGTAGTTCACTTGTTCCTGATAATCAATTTATCCTTCTATAACTTTTTTACTCTTAGGTAGTACAAGTCGATCCTAATACAAGTCATCGAGCTTTGTGTAATGATGATTGATGTTTTTAATGCACTTCATACGTATCGTTTTAGATACGGTATACAGACACAAGCATAAATGGCATTGGAAAGCCGAGACAATACAAAATTTGAGCATTTGAATCTGTTAAGCAAACCTACATCAAAATTGAATGCAAGAACCTGAAAATCATTCTTTTCTGCGGGAGATCACAAAAATTGGGTATTTCCAAATATCTTTTTATATAATAAAACAAAACCCCTAGTGGGTACTTTGTCATTTTGAAAAAAAAAAAGAATATTTGCTTATTAGGTAATATGTTAATTATTATTTAATTTATAAGTTTTTAAATTCGTTTTGTTGATATATTATACAAGTGGAAGATAAATACAAAAAATATAGATAAGATTTAAATGATTATCTTTATTCATAAAAAAACTACAATTAAAAATCATAAATCAAACAAAATAAAAATTAAATTATTTGTTTTTTAATAAATAAAAATATATCATTCAAAATTTTTTTAAAAAAACCCACGCGTGCGCGGGTATTATAATTAGTTTCAACTAAGACAAGTATTTCCTATTAGAAGAGAATAAAAAGGGGAGAAATTCTTATCCAATATCCGCGCACTTAGAGCAAGGGGGTGTGGTGTACTCAATTTCCTCTTCATTTGGGTCTCACTTGGTGCTACATCATCTTAACACTCCTATAACAAAACCCCCTATCATTCATAACACACAACAAACCTCTTCATTAGGCTCCAACCACTCCAAATTTTATTTTCTTTTCCATTTTTCAAACAAACTAAATTCATTTAATTAAAATCAAATACACTACAAAACTCTAAATCGTCTATTTAAAAAATGCAACTGACAACAATATTGCAAAGAATTTAGCTGCAACAAAGCCGTTCTTCTTCTTCTTAAGCCCAAACTAAGCACCATTTTTTTAAACAAAGCGCTTCAAACTAAGCACTCTCTTTATCTAAACCTAAACCTAATATACAAACGCTTCTTCTTCTTCTTCGACACACACTGTAAAAACACACTCACACACACAAAGGCAAGCACACTCAAACACAAAAAACAAATGAAAATTCAAATTAAAAAAGAAAAAAGAAAAAAGAAACGAAAAGGTTTTGTCTTTTTGTGCTTCACTGCCTCGGCGAGGGGGTGGGCATGACAGTGAGCAAACGGCGAAGTGCCACCTAGGAACGGCGAGAACAAAAAGTTACCATACCCCTTGCTCTTAGCATAATACTTGACTCGTTTACGTTGTGCGACCTCAATCAACGCACGACCAAACAAGAAATCAACCATACCAGTTTGTGTCAAGGGCGATTACCCTATCAGATCGACACGTACATCAAGCCCTCCCACGAGTAGAGCAATTTTGCACGCTTATTATCGTTATTATTATTATTATTTATATTATTTATATTTTAATATTAATTTGATATAATTTTTGCGTAAGTTACATAATTTTATTAACTTTAGAGTTACCCCTAGTGGGTACTTTTACTGTAAAAACACACTCACACACACAAAGGCAAGCACACTCAAACACAAAAAACAAATGAAAATTCAAATTAAAAAAAAAAAGAAAAAAGAAACGAAAAGGTTTTGTCTTTTTGTGCTTCACTGCCTCGGCGAGGGGGTGGGCATGACAGTGAGCAAACGGCGAAGTGCCACCTAGGAACGGCGAGAACAAAAAGTTACCATACCCCTTGCTCTTAGCATAATACTTGACTCGTTTACGTTGTGCGACCTCAATCAACGCACGACCAGACAAGAAATCAACCATACCAGTTTGTGTCAAGGGCGATTACCCTGTCAGATCGACACGTACATCAAGCCCTCCCACGAGTAGAGCAATTTTGCACGCTTATTATCGTTATTATTATTATTATTTATATTATTTATATTTTAATATTAATTTGATATAAATTTTGCGCAAGTTACATAATTTTATTAACTTTAGAGTTAAATACATTTTTGGTCCTGTGGTTTGATGGGTATTTCATTTTTGGTCAATTTTTCAAAACGTTCCGAATTCCGTCCAAAAGTGATAGTTTCGTTCCACTTTCAATCCATTTTGATATGGACGTTAGTTCTGTTAGTTAAGTTCAGTTGTCAAGTGGCAACATTAATCCTTTATACTAGCAGTCGTTTGCAACGTTAATCCTTTATACCAACGATCGTTTCCAACGTTAGTCCTTTATACCAACAATCGTTTTTATATAAATTTTTATACAAGTTGCTATACACGTTTTTATATAAGCATTTATACAAGTTTTTATAAAGCTTTTTACACATGTTTTTATACGTGTTTTTATACACATTTTTACACACGTTTTTATATACGTTTTTATACACATTTTTACACATGTTTTTATACACGTTTTTATATACGTTTTTAGACACGTTTTTATACACGTTTTTACACATTTTTACACACGTTTTTATACAAATTTTTATTCACGTTTTTATCTAAGTTTTTATACACATTTTTATATACGTTTTTACACACGTTTTTATACACGTTTTTTACAAGCTTTTATACGCGGTTTTATACACGTTTTTACACACGTTTTTACAATACACGTTTTTACACACATTTTTAAACACATTTTTACACATGTTTTTATACACGTTTTTATACACGTTTTTACACACGTTTTTATACACGTGTTTATACACGTTTTTATGCACGTTTTTATGCGCGTTCTTATATATGTTTTTACACACGTTTCTGTACACGTTTTTAACGCGCTTTTATATACGTTTTTATACACGACTTTATACACATTTTTATACACGTTTTTATATACGTTTTACACACATTTTTACACAAGTTTATATACATTTTACACACGTTTTTATGCACATTTTTATACATATTTTATACACATTTTTATACACGTTTTTACAAACGTTTTTATACATTTTTATACATTTTTATTCATATTTTAAAAAATGTGTGTATAAATGTGTGAAAAAACGTATATAAAAATATGTATAGAAAAAAGTATAAAAATATGTGTAAAAATGTGTATAAAAACGTGTATAAAAATCTGTATATAAACGTGTATAAAAAGGTGTGTAAAAATGTGTATAAAAACATTTATAAAAAACGAGTGTAAAAACGTGTGTAAAAACTCGTGTAAAAAACGTATATAAAATTGTGTATACAAACGTGTATAAAAACGTGTGTAAAACCATGTATAAAACCGCGTATAAAGCCGTGTATAAAAACGTGTATAAAAACGTGTTTAAAAACGTGTATTAAAACATGTGTAAAGTGTGTGTAAAAACGTGTTTAAAAACATCTATATAAACAATAAAAACGCGTATAAAAACACGTATAAAAACGTGTATAAATACATGTATAAAAGCGTATATAAAAACAATCGTTGGTATAAAGGAAAAACATTGCAAGCGACTGTTAATATAAGGACTAACGTTGCCATTTGATGACTGGACTTAACTAACAGAACTACAGTCGCTATCAAAATGGACTCAAAGTGGAGCGATACGATCACTTTGGACTGAATCCGAATCTTTTTGAAAAATTAGACCAAATATGAAATACCCTGCAAACCACAAGGACCAAAAAAGTGGTTAACTCTTAATTTTATTAGTGCTCTTATTATTTCTACGAGTTAACTACATTTTTCGTCATTTTGGTTTACCGGGTATTTTATTTTCAGTCCAATTTTTTTTATAAAGTTTTGGGTTGAGCCCAAAATGAAGCACTTGTTGCGGGTTTGGTCCAAATTTACTAACTTTGTTAATTTGACGACATTTGACCATCAAATTATCCTTTGACCATCAATTTGAAGGGTATTTTGTCCTTTTAGATATTTTAATAAAGAAGCTCCACAAAAACAAATATACATAACACATTTTTTTTAAATCCCTCTCATTTTCTCTAAACAATTACTATGTATCTTTCAGAAACACATACGCACTCTTTCTCTTTTATCTAATTATTCGGAGAGAGATACATTTTTTTTTTTCATTCTTTCTCTTTTATCTAAATTATTTGGAGATAGATACATTTTTTTTCATTGTTACTAGGTATTTTTGGTTAATCGGCTCCATGCTGTATCTAAATATAAATGGATTGAGAAGATTTGGTGCAGATAGATGGTTAGGGGATGTAAACAAAGCAAAAGAATAAGATGAAATATTTATTTTAGTGAGAAACTAAAGAAATTTAGTAATAATAATAATAATAATAATAATAATAATAATAATAATAATAATAATAATAATAATAATAATAATAATAATAATGGAAAAACAAAAGAAAAAAAATTAAGAGAGAATGTATTTTATTTTAGACATTTCATAATATCAAGAAAGGGTATTTTTAGTCACTTCATATTTATTAACTGGTCAAACTGACAGTCAATGAAAATTTAGACTAAACCCGCAATAGGTGTTTTATTTTGGACTGAGCTTGAAACTTTTTAAAAAATTGGACTGAAAATGAAACATCAGGTAAACCACAAGAACAAAATTGTGGTTAACTCTATTTCTAATAATGGTAGGTGTAGTGATGCACCAATAAATGTTATGGGCGGTGATATCTACACATACACTTTTACTTCATACACATAAATTTTTAAAAAAAGGGACGCAATCGGATTCAAAATCCTAAGGTTTGGACACATGGCAATGATTTTTGAAAGTTAGGGTGCCTGGTGATGTTTTTGGGCAAGTTTAGGACCAACGGTGTATTTTAGTCTAAATTTTAGTTGAAGGACCCTAGTGGTCCCACTAAATTTATGTGTATGAAGTAAAAGTGTATGTGTAGATATCACTACCCAAATGTTATTGTTGTGCCACCTCAACGTCCACTCAATAACACCACAATAACTAAAACACTCGCCCAACAATAACTGTTATGAGTTGGTATTTTTTTTTCATTTTCTTTTATTAAAACAAACACATTTTAAACTAAATTTCAAATACGATATATTAAAAATACGATACGAATACAACAAATACATAAAAAAAAACTACGATATTACAAATACATAGAAAAACTAAAAACTATGATACTACAAATATTAAAAATACGATACAATACACAAATATTAAAAACTACGATACGACAAATAATAAAAACTATGATACGACAACAACTAAAACTAAAAACATTTTGCTCGTATCTCGTCTTTGATTTTTCCGTTATTAGCAGCATTTTTCGGCTTCATTCCGTCGGAGGTAAAACTAATAAACTTCAATTCCTCGAATTTCTTTTGAGTCACGATATAATCATTTATCTTTTAGCACGTTCTTGTCGCAACTATTTTTGGGCCATTTTTTTGATAGCTTCTCTACTTGATGAATCCCCCTGTTTTTGTAGAGTCCGATTTCTGACTCTTTAAAGGACCTAGCTTGCCAGGAGGACGTGGTAATGGATCATTTTTAAATAGCTCGTTCGGTTTTTCAACATCATCATCCGTACGAACGCGTCTTCCGGGAACGACGAATTTTGCACCATACCATTTGTGGTGATCTTTTAAGATATCCATGCTTTATAGTGGGCAAACGCAAACCCTCAAGTTTTTTGGAATTTTTTGTAACGAGTTAGCCACGTCAAATCGTTTTCACCACTAAGACATTCATATTGGTTTACAACCACCGATGAACTTGTTGCAATCACGTGTCAATGCTGTCCACTTTCTCGTGATCATATCCTTTGTACGTGGGAAGGATGCAAAGCGGTTGTATTCACTATTAACTTTTTGCTAAAATATTTTTGAATTTCGGTCCAAACCAAGTTTTTCCTCCTCGGATATTTATATGTAAGTTTTGGCCAAAAGTCTTTCTTCCGCTTGTGTCCAAGGAGTATGTATGACGTCGGTTTTCTTCTCCCTCGGCTTTAGTGTCCTTGCTTTTCCTTTTCCGATGAGAGAAGGCTTGGTTTGTAATGTTTGTGATGGTGAGTCGAGTGCTGATTCAGGTTTTACCGACCAGGTTTTAATATTTATAATTACTCATTTTACCTAAGGTCTACCTATTTGCACTAACGGACAGAGAATCCGTTCGTGTATAGAATAGTAATGGTAACTCCGAGGTCGTCCCAAGAGCTATGTGGTGCGGACTAAGTCTAAGTCTAATGTCACTAATTAAAAGAAAGATTGATTGATTGATTGGTTGAGATAAAAACAAAACAAGAAAACAAATAGCAAATAAAAGTAAAGTTGTGAGCAGTGGGAGAAAAGTGTACTAGCCTAGTTACTACTCCTATATCATTTTATGTCATGTTCCCTATTAAACTAGTCTTATGCTTTAGGTGGGGCGGACATATATCACTAGGTGCATATGGTCAAGTTCCCTAGCCTATCTCCCCCGAATCCTGTCAGGAACCATGGCGCTTCCCATGTAGTAAGCCGATGTACGGTATAGGGGTTTGAGTCATTAAGTGCCATTACATGCTAGACTTATCTCTAATGGCCCGTTGTCACGATCATAGACCATTTCTCTAACTTCTTAAGTTTATCAAGTACGGAAGGTAATCATATGGTCAATTCGCACACGAGGCAATATGGTCAGTTGTCATCCCTCCCATTTCCTCGCAATGAATCAGGCTAGTGTCCTATGGTCAATTCTTCTAGCCTACTAACTCAATTGGGGTCTTAATTCAATTAAAGCTAGCGTAATGGATACAACCGCATATCAAAACTACCGAAACAAGAGGTTGTCAAGATAAAATATGCATGCACACACGTAAAAGCATATAAGAAAAGTACGAAAACATGATTAAAACAATATAGGCATCATAACTAGGCTAGCACTAGAGGTGCTTAGCCAATCATATTAGAATTAACACTCGAAATAATGTTTACAAGATCCATATATTCAAAATGTAATTGAAATAATGAAATGCTAAACCTTATGGTGATTGAGGTGCGATTTCTCCCTTGGAAAGCGTTCGTATGCTGCTGTGGAAGGGCCTTCTAACTGCTCCTAACGATCTCTTACTTTGTGTGTGAGAAAGTTGATGTTGAAATGCAGAAATTAGGGCTGTATTTATAGGCCCGTCGGGAGTTACGGCGTAACTATGAAATGTGTTACGCCGTAACTGCTAAAATCTTATCCAGATCCATAGTTTACGGCATAATTGATGAATTGTTACGCCGTAATAGTGATTTAGGGTTTCTTCTCCGTCGTAATCTCCAAATGGTTACGCCGTAGAGTATTTATCGTATCTGAGATAACTCTTGTAGTCTTCATTACGCCGTATTCCAAAAGGTGTGTTACATCGTATGTTAATTCTTGATCTTGGACTACTCTCGTACTCGTTGCCACGCCGTATTCCATAGTTGTTGTTACGGCGTAGTCTTCAGATCTGAGGATTCTTCAAGCCATGTGGTTGTTACGGCGTAAACTATGAAATGTGTTACGCCGTAACTCTTGATTCATGTTGACTTTGGTCTTCTTAGTAGAAATCCTCACTACGGCGTAATTGAGAGATTGAGTTACGCCGTAGCTTCTTCCAGCATACTTGGATTTGTCTATCTTTTGCACGTACTTTTCAATTTCCTCGTCTCTTTAGCTCCTATGCCCACTTATGACCTGGATACAAAATATGAAGAGATAATAGCATATATCCATATAATTATTAATATAAATGAGCATAATAGGGGGAAATTGACACTTCAATATCAGGGTTATTTGATGTTATCAAATATCCCCCCACTTGAACTCTACTTGCCCTCAAGTAGACCTTATTAGAAGTATTCTCAAAAAGATATCCCCCAATATTACTCGGGAAATATGAATTTAAAAATATCCTACGCTAGAATTTCTCAAAGCTGAACACCTCACGAAAAGGGGAACAAACACTCACTCTCTCTATATTCTAAGTGTCAATTTTCGGGGTGACCACTCATTGCACAGTCATAGTATGTATTCTATCATAGGCTTGGCAGTTACACAAAACTCCCCCACTAGAGCTAAGGTCGGAACAACCCTCGAAGGCAACATTGGGTGAACACATATAAGGTTAAGGGTGTGGTGTCGTTACTAACATGCTACAGCGAAAGCGAAAAAGGAAATGATACATGACCGGAACGCCGGGCAAGACACCAAGACCTGCTCGAATCCTTCACCTAAGCATGATTCACGACTAAGGGTAGGAATAGACATGAGATTTCACATAATTGGTGTAAAATGAAAAATAACAAGCAAATAGTCTAAGCAAACTAAGTCATCACCATTTACCGTTTGCCCAAGGTCTAAACTTTGAAATGCAGAAATTGGACCATAGCAAGTTAATGTGCTATTAGAGGACGTCATTACGGGCACAAAACTTGGTCTTCATGTTGGTGTAGAATTATTCACCAACTCTTTTCTTCAATTGTGACCGAAGTGGCCTCTTCGATACTATATCTTTGATAAGCTCTTCATCAAGATGCTATACATTGGTGCACCTGTTTATTTCAAGTATCTACATACGGAATTTCACTTTTTTTTTTTATTTTTTTTATTATTTTTTTTAAACTAACAACAATATACATCCCCCCACTTGAGATGAACAATACATCAGAAAATTATGGGGTCTTCAAATGATCTTCAATGATTTGTCTTTGTAGGTGTGATTCCTGAATTCATCCATTTAGACCTCGAACTAGGGCAAACAACAACTTCCCAATCATAGACTAGACTACACGGTAGGCTAAGGTGTAATGGTGTATCGAAACAATATATATTTGGGTAAGAAACGAAAGGAATGGCTCAAAAGGGTGTACTAAGGGTATCTTGCACTAAAGATAAGTGCAACAAAAGGGTTTACATAGGGGTCGAGAAGTCGAGGTGACTAATCGATAAACACACACATATAAAGCTATTTGGGTGATAATCCTAAAACATTGCCTTCTAAAATCGTTCCTTCCAAATGCGTCTAGCACAATACTCGTCTATGGGTTTGAAATAATGTAAAAGCCAAGTTCTAAAGTTTACAAAACTACCGGCACACTCAATATTTTGGTGGATTTGGGTAAACAGGGTGAAACTGAATAGGATAATCCTCACCATATTAATTCAAGGGTTAAATGCGCTCAGCTAAGGTCTATTCTAGTTCGGTTAAGAAAAACATGTCAAAAGTTTTAAAAATGGCAAATTTTTTCAAAATAAACTAGAAAAAATGAGGGCTAATAAAGTTCAAGATAATTCTACTTCCGTCCCCCCACTTGAAATGTACAAAGTCCCTTTTGTACTAAAAATGAAGTAAATGTGAAGAGAAGGTAGAATTAGAGCGAGAACTTCCCTAAAATTTGCTCCAAAAATGAAAGAAGGATCACAAGAAATCTTCGTGCCTTCATCTAGCCTTCATGAGCAAACTCCATTTCCCTGAAATCACAACACTACCCCAAGCATAAATCTAAAAATAAAAAACAAGAAAAATCCTAACTCACTTTCATAGGATCACGGTTGCATTTAGCGTATGCAACAAGCCTTTTAAACCACTTGGTGTCCCAAGTGGACGAGTTAAGTCTCGTGAGGGCTTACAGGGAACATACCCACAAAGTTCATTTAATTACTAATACAAGTTTAGTATGTTTGAAAATATTTTAAAGGATACACCTCACAGAAGTGTTACGGCGTAACCATGAAAATGAGTTACGCCATAGTTAGAGAAAACCTGGAGAGATCAGCTACGGTAGGTTGGTTACGGCATAGTCATAAGACCTTGTTACGCCGTAATTGCTGATCCAAGAGCATCAGTTTCTGTAGTAAATAGATTCTCTCGCTCCTCCATGCTCCAATTCCTGCAAAAATATAAGACAAACATACAAACCAACAAAAACAAAGAAAAGGATAATACGGGTTGTCTCCCGCAAGAGCACTTTTGTTTATTAATGAGTATTTAAGTTAGACTCATTCCCATGGTTCACCAGTGGCTGTTGGCCATCTCGTGGACATGGCAACCTTCACGTTGTATCCACTCAATAAGCCCTTCGTTTTTCTTGTATTCCTCTCCAATCATGAGGCAACCATTGTAGAACTTCTTTATCTTTTGGTATGGATAGTTATACCCATTATCCTTGTCCTCATCGCTTAATTCAAGTAGTGGCCGTATACGACTCAATTGCTTAACATTCATATGCTTAAAATTTTTAACAACCCTTAGCATTTTAAAGATTGTTTTATCATTCCCGTATTGCAGCCATACGATTCCTTCTTTGGCATCTTCTCCTAAACCCGATATAGCCTTAAAAGGATTCCCCAAAATTACCCCCGTCAATCCATCTTCAATGAATTCGCTTACATCGTCTAACACAACAAAATCTACAAGGAAAGTGTATATGCCTATGAAGACATGGATGTTAGTGGCAATCCCTAGAAAATTATTCCCCTTATATTCCAATTCCTTGATCATGACTTGATTGTAGCATTCTTTGGAAATTATGTTAACGGGTAAACTTGTGTCTATAAAGGGATGAAAATCCATGTACCCAATTTTGCAAGAAAGCTGAAGGTTATAAGGGTTCCGGTGGTGTATTCTTGCTCCAATTCCGAAGAACGATTGTCGGCCACTATCCAAAGGAACCTTGGGTTGCTTATCTACTAATGGTACTATATCGACCTCATTTTGGAAATCTTCCAAACCAACTCCCAAAGCGTCAGTGTTTTCCTCATAGTCAATAAAAACATCAAAGTCATCTCCAGATGAAATGTCGTTATGCTCTTGAGAAACGCTAGGAGTTTCGTCGGCCAAAAATGCATCCAATTGGTCTCCATAATCCCCGTTTTCGTGAACATGTTCCATCATACAAACCTTTTTGGGAAAAGTCACAATGTCATTAGCCATAAAAGTTAGAACTTCCCCGTTTACTTCAATAGTCATTTTTCTAGCAAAAACATCCACTTTAGCATGGGGAGTGGCGAGCATAGGTCTTCCTAAAATAATAGGGATTTTATCATCTTTCGTAATTTCAAGGATCACAAAATCGACTGGAAAAACAAACCTATCAATTTTCACTAAAAGGTTTTCCACAATTCCCTTAGGGGATTGCATGGTCTTATCGACCATTTCTATGTCCATCTTGATAGGTTTAAGGCTGCCTACTCCTAAACGTAAGAACATGGAATAAGGCATAATGCTTATACTAGCTCCTAAATCTGCTAAAGCATTGCTAATCTCAAGTTTGCCAATAAGACAAGGGAGGATGAAAGCTTCGTGCTTTTTTATTTTTTTAGCCGTCGCTATGTTATTCAAGATAACGCACACAAGTGAAATGCGACTAGATATTAGCAAGTATAACATTAGGGGTGAGGGGTGGCGGTAGCTAGTTGTCGGGGGGTCGATCGGTAGCAGAGACGTAGTTGGGGTAGGTAGAGAGTGCGCGTAGAAGGGGATAGCGCGGCGCTTGGGATGTAACTGGGCGTCCATGGGAGGGGGGGTGGAAATCTTGGCGCTATATTCATTCTTCATTTGTTAATACATGCATTTTCTGTCACCCTCTCTCTACTTTCTCTCTGTCTAGAAAGAATGATGAATACTTTCATCGTTTAATCCAGACGGTTAGATCCCCCGGAGTCACATAAATCATGTATATTTTCATCCTACAATCGGCATCAGAGCCTGTGTCTTACTTTATCGATTTTTGGTTCGATCGTGTTTTAAGTCTTTTTGCTACCCGTCTATACTTTTCGGACTATCCGAAAATTTTTCCTTTAATCTTTGCGTGAACAGGTTGCTAAACACTGATTTTATTGTATCCTGCCAAAAGTCGTTCTATAGATCTAATTTTTAGCCGTAGAAGCCCACAAGCAATCTTAGCCACTCATTTTGTTTTATCAAAAAAAAAAAAAAAAACTTCACCTTTGTTTTTAAAACTTAATATTTCGCAAACCGTAAATCGTCAAAAACTACAAAAAAATACCACTGCCGACGAGAATTAATTATCTATTCGTATAGAAATGCCATTTTATGTACTTTCGACGAACTTTTTTTGGATGATTTTTTTTTTTTTTGTTTTTTTTTTTTTTAAATTTTCTCGCCCAGTAAAAACATCATATATAATTGTAAAAGTGAAGTGGTAGAGTGAAAAGCATATTGATGTTCAGTAAAGATCAAATCATATATGATTCAGTTAAAATCAAATCATATATGATTCTTACGATCATATAGATCTTACGCGTAGGTCATATATGATTTTTAAAAATCATATATGATTCATAAGAATCATATATGATTTGATTTTAACGAATCATATATGATTTTTACAAATCATATATGATTTTTCTGGGCGGAAATTTTTTTAAAAAAAAGTTCGTCGAAAAATAAAAGTTCGTCGAAAGTATATATAGAAAGATGATTTAATTCTCATCGCGATGGTATTTTTTTTGTAGCTTGAAGATTTACCGTTTGCAAGATATTTTGTTTTTAAAAAAAGGTGAAAAATAAAAATGGATGGCTATGATTGGTTCATTGGTTCTATGGCAAATATGAGATCTATATTGATCTCATCTCTTGTATCCTTATGGTCAAAAGTCTTACTTTATTGTCACAGTTTTCAAAAACTGTTTCTTTGTGTCTTTTTGTCCAAAAGACAGTACACTTTGATATAACTGATATATCAAGACTTGTTTAGTACCATATACCGTGAAAAGTGGTCAAAAAGGTTGAAACTCATCAGAAACTGGGCAAAAATGGGTCGCCGGAATCTGGTCGGAATTTCTTGTATAAGAAATTCTCGATATGTACTTGTTTTCGAGAACACATGTAGTTTTCGAAAGCACATTCTTGATAACTCAGATTCTCGATAACCAAGATCTCGATAACCGTGTTCTTGATAAGCCACGTTCTCGATAACTCATGTTTTCGATAAGTTGGAAAATTCTCGATAAGTTAAAAAAAAGGATCTCGATAAGTTGAAAAAATTATCGAAATCTTTTCGAAATGAAGATTGAGAAGAGAAGACCACGACCACAAACCATTATACCATAACTCATATGTTGACCTCAGTCATTCACATCATCAGTCCAAGTTGAAAATAGAAAATGAAAAAATGGGAAGAGCTACAACAGTTATCATACCGTATACATCAAATCCATCTCAACCCATATCCTACCACATCTCCATCACTTTCAACTACTAACCAAACCAACTACTCGACTCGAACGAAATAATAAAAAAAAAACTACAAAATCTCAGATTACGTTCCGTTTTCTATAATCTTTTACAAAGACTTTTTATGGAACATACTATCATCATCGATTCTTTATGAAACTTACGCTTCATTAAATGTTCGAAACTTAAATGGACAAGATTTATAACATAAGTGTTACAATCTCATCCTGTTTCGTTCCAAAAACCACACAACAAACACCTACCCGAGACCTCCATTGGATCTTGAAGCCTTTTAGATGCTATCTTGATTCGGATTGAGCTACAACTGAAGATATAGGTTAGGGTATGATTGTGAGTTTATGATGTTCGATTTGTTCGGTTTTGATGATGATGGAGAAATGAGATTGAGATCGAGTTTTTTGTGGATATCGGTCTGTATCGTGGAGATGAGTTTTAGTTGGATCTATTTTGATGAGAGAGAATGTTAGTGATGGGGGCGGATATAATGAGACTAGGGTTTGTAAATATGAGAGAAATTAGGGTTGGTTAGTATTGTTAAAACCGGGGTGTTTATTGGCTGGATTGGATTTTGGGCTTCAGGAATATAATGGGATGCATACTATGTTAAATTGACTTTGGGCTGAATTCATCAAATGATTACATGGGCTGCGAATTCGGTATTGATAATGCTAAATTTAGACGTAATATTGATAATCATATCGCAAAAAGAGTGGTATTTTGGTATAATTTTCACGGGGATACATTGTTCACGGCTAGAATTGTTTTGTTTATCAAGAATGACTACGGGGTTTTTGCATGGTATTATGATTTGACTTTGACATGGCATTTCAAAATGTGTACTTATTTTATCTCAAAGTCTAGGGGTGGTTGGATGCACGACTATTGAAGATAACTTGTCTGCGCAAATTAAAAATTCAGACTTGACAATCTAGTTATTACTGATGTAAGGAGTTACGTTGTAGTGCTCACAGTATAACTATCACTTTAAGGAGTTACGTTGTAGTACTCAGTGTCACGCGAAGCAGTGGATTGTTCAAACGGTGAATATCTCATGCAACCTCATACTTAAAGGAGTTACGTTGTAGTGCTCAGTATAGGTATTAAGTCACATCTATCGTACAAGCATTAAGTCACAAGATAGGATGTTTACTTCATTTTCAAGTTGGTCATATCGGGCGGTCTCCACATGAGTTCATTACTATTAGCCAGTGAATTCAAAGGAGGTTCGTTTAAAGGTTGATTTGAGAGAATAGTATTGAGAGTATACTTTTGCGGCATATACTCACAAAATATGCGTTCATGGTCTGTATATATATTGCATCAGAAGTGTAAAGTACAGGTAATTGTATGGCATGTACACCAGATTATGATGATTCCGATAACTCGCAACCATCAGGAGGGAGAAGAACATGCCAAAAGAAGTAGTGTTTCGTCTTCAGTACGTTGGTTGATCGAGGGAATTGTGCTTTATGTACCAAGTATGTGTATGTGTTCATCGGAGCTTATCACCAACCTTCTGTGCAATACTATGTGAGTTATGTTGTAATGATGCTCCCAGATCGACAACCATGGTGAAAACTCATTAGTATCTACTTTATCGGCTGCGAGATGAAAGAGGTTGTCAGTTCAGGAGGGAGCAAAAGAAAGAAAAAAGGCTCACTAGTTAGGAGGGAGTAATAACCTAACTAGATCATTACAGTTGAAGTTCAGAGGTTTGTAAATCTGTGCCGTAGTGCCAAAGATCAAATGCCGAGATCGCCGGATGAGAGAACTTCAAGTCTGCCTCAATATCTAGACTACAGAGACTCTGCGCTTCAACATCATCAACATAGTTTACTATTGTTGTAATTTTACATTGTTAATGTATTTATAGGTCTCATTGTAACCATTCACGTGTGACGATATCTTGGAGGGAGATTGTTAGCCTCGCTATTTTATTAAGATAACGTCACACAAGTGAAATGGACTAGATAAGTAGCAAGTAGTAACATTAGGGACTACTATTGTTCACTAGGCAAACTTATTATGTAATGTGCCTATAAATACCCCTCATGACTCTCCATGAGGGGGGTGGGAAATTGTGTAATTATTTTTTCATTGCTAATATATTCCATTTTCTTCACCCTCTCTTTACTTTCTCTCTCTAGAAAAAATGAATACTTTCATCTTTAATCATCAACCTAGACCTCCCGAACCACATAAATCATGTATATTTTCGATCCTACACTTTTGGTGGGATCTCATTTCTTAGAACCGCTGAACATCTTGCGTTAAGTTTAACAGATTCCACCTCTTCCAAGCTTTCTTTCTGATTAATGAGATCCTGCACAAATTGCACTTTGTTAGAATTATCCTTAATGGATTCAATAAGAGGTAGGTTAATGGGAAGGGTTCCAAGATCATCAAGGAGAAGCTTCTCTTTATATATTCTCGATTTAACTTTTTTAGAGAACGTTTTTGGCTCAACAATAATTTCCCTCGTGATGCCTGTATTGACGGCGTTGGCAATTTCTTCAGTCACTATAGAATTTTTCAAGCTGTTCTTGATAGCCAAAGTGCATTCTCCAACTATTTTCTCCAGTTTAGCGATTCTTTCATTGTGAGTTTTAAGGGATGCCATTGTACTTTCAACCAATTTTTTCATCATGACTTCCTCACGTGCTTGTCTTTTTGTGGTTTCCTTAATGTATCTCGAGATTAATTCTTCGATTCCAACCTTTGTGGTGCTCATCATGCTTTTAACTTCTTCCCTTCTTTGTTCCCTTTCCATTCTATTTCTTTCGTCCCTTCTTCTCATGAACAGTTCTTCATATTCCTCCTTACTTTTGACAAAAGTTTTCATTACTTTATGTCCAAAGTTGTCTTTAGGTCCAAATCCGGTTTCAGCATGCCACTTGTAACAATGATTTGCTGTTCTTTGTATTGCCTCCAGAGCAAGATCCGGAGTCATTCTCGGAATGTGGAGTTGATTATCGAGAAATTGGCGATTATAGTCATCGAGGCCTCTGTAGAACATAATAACCATCTGGTGTTTGTTCAGGTCATGAGTCGGGCATCGGTAAAGGAGTTCATTGTACCTCTCCCAGGCTTGGTAAAGTGCTTCTTCCTTTACTTGTACGAATCTGTGGATGCTACGAAGTAACTCAGTCATAAGAGATGGTGGACAAAATTGTTTCAGAAATGCTCTTCGAAGATTATCCCAAGATTGCTTTGACTCAGATGGTAGCTTATTAAACCAACTCCTAGCTGCCCCCGTTAGAGAGATAGGGAACACTTTCAGTATCAATGAATACGTAGATACGTTTGGTATGTTGAAAAGGCTACAAAGATATAACACTTCTTCTACGTGTTCATGCACATCCTGATCAACTTCTCCTGCGAATTGTTTATTATGTAATTCTTGAATGAGCGTGCTCGGAATAGAATACCCGTCATGATCAGGTGTTGTGTCAAACGTCCTTCGGCAGCTTTCGTTAGTTTTGCCCAAGTATTAGTTCATCGTGATCCCCTCAATGTCATGCTCGTTGTTTGTCTCAGATTCCGATTCGGAAGACTCAGATTCGTAGAATGAGAAAATATTATGAATTTGCACAGGGGAGTTGTCCCTCTTTGCTCGAAACTGTCTTTCCGGATTGTCAAATGGCGTAACCAAATATGGTTTTAAGCTTCTTGTCTTGTATCCTGACATATTAAAAAAAAAGAAAACTTAAAAATAAAAATAAAAGCAAACTTAAAAATAAATCCTATAATAGCTCCCCGGCAGCGGCGCCAAAAACTTGATGCAGGCTTTACCGACCAGGTTTTAATATTTATAATTACTCGTTTTACTGAAGGTCTAACTATTTGCACTAACGGACAGAGAATCCGGTCGTGTATAGAATAGTAATGGTAACTCCGAGGTCGTCCCAAGAGCTATGTGGTGCGGACTAAGTCTAAGTCTAATGTCACTAATTAAAAGAAAGATTGATTGATTGATTGGTTGAGATAAAAACAAAACAAGAAAACAAATAGCAAATAAAAGTAAAGTTGTGAGCAGTGGGAGAAAAGTGTACTAGCCTAGTTACTACTCTTATATCATTTTATGTCATGTTCCCTATTAAACTAATCTTATGCTTTAGGTGGGGCGGACATATATCACTAGGTGCATATGGTCAAGTTCCCTAGCCTATCTCCCCCGAATCCTGTCAGGAACCATGGCGCTTCCTATGTAGTAAGCCGACGTATGGTATACGGGTTTGAGTCATTAAGTGCCACTACATGCTAGACTTATCTCTAATGGCCAGTTGTTACGATCATAGACCATTTCTCTAACTTCTTAAGTTTATCAAGTACGGAAGGTTATCCTATGGTCAATTCGCACACGAGGCAATATGGTCAGTTGTCATCCCTCCCATTTCCTCGCAATCCATCAGGCTAGTGTCCTATGGTCAATTCTTCTAGCCTATTAACTCAATTGGGGTCTTAATTCAATTAAAGCTAGCGTAATGGATACAACCGTATATCAAAACTACCGAAACAAGAGGTTCTCAAGATAAACTATGCATGCACACACGTAAAAGCATATAAGAAAAGTACGGAAACATGATTAAAACAATATAGGCATCATAACTAGGCTAGCACCAGAAGTGCTTAGCCAATCATATTAGAATTAACACTTGAAATAATGTTTACAAGATCCATATATTCGAAATGTAATTGAAATAATGAAATGCTAAAACTTATGGTGATTGAGGTGTGATTTCTCCCTTGGAAAGCCTTCGTATGCTGCTGTGGAAGGGCCTTCTAACTGCTCCTAACGATCTCTGACTTTGTGTGTGAGAAAGTTGATGTTGAAATGCAGAAATTAGGGCTGTATTTATAGGCCCGTCGGGAGTTACGGCGTAACTATGAAATGTGTTACGCCGTAACTGCTAAAATCTTATCCAGATCCATGGTTTACGGTGTAATTGATGAATTTTTACGCCGTAATAGTGATTTAGGGTTTCTTCTCCGTCGTAATCTCCAAATGGTTACGCCGTAGAGTATTTATCTGATCTGAGATAACTCTTGTAGTCTTCATTACGCCGTATACCAAAAGGTGTGTTACGTCGTATGTTAGTTCTTGATCTTGGACTACTCTCGTACTCGTTGCTATGCTGTATTCCATAGTTGTTGTTACAGCGTAGTCTTCAGATCTGAAGATTCTTCAAGCCATGTGGTTGTTACGGCGTAAACTATGAAATGTGTTACGCCATAACTCTTGATTCGTATTGACTTTGGTCTTCTTAGTAGAAATCCTCGCTACGGTGTAATTAAGAGATTGAGTTACGCCATAGCTTCTTCCAGCATACTTGGATTTGTCTATCTTTTGCACGTACTTTCCAATTTCCTCGTCTCTTTAGCTCCTATGCCCACTTATGACCTGGATACAAAATATGAAGAGATAATAGCATATATCCACATAATTATTAATATAAATGAGCATAATAGGGGGAAATTGACACTTAAATATCAGGATTATTTGATGTTATCAGGTGCTGATTGTGGTGGTGGCATCATTTGTGTTAGTTGGGAAGAATTACCGAGAGCTCCAAAGTTGTGAAACGGGTATTGTTGTTGAAGTTGAATAAAGCAATTTGGTTAAAATGATCTTGGTTCATTTGTAAATTTTATGGTGTGAAAGCGGGTTGTGGGAAATATGACACTTGTGAAGTATATTGTGCATTGGTGGTTTTTATATTGTGCAAATGATGGTAGCAGGTGTTACAGGTGTTGGGAAGAAATAGAATTGGCCGATGATGGTGTAATGGGTGTTGGGAAACTCGAATTAGCGGACGAAGATGACAAAGGAAATATATTGTTCATGAGCCGATCATTGTTTTATTGTGACAGTTTTGGAAAAGGATAATGAATTGTATGTGAAAGTGTATATATATTCTGATTTGGTTTGAACATTTGAAAAATGTAAGTTAAGAGTGAGTTATAGATGAAAAGGGGTTTTTTTTCCTAGCCAATGCATTTTTAAAGTTACAAAACATTCAGATTAAAAAAAAATAGCGAACAACAGTGGCCAGTTACCCTAAAAAAGGATGAATAATGGTGTGTGGACCGGTGCAGTTGGCGCCATCATTGGTACCCATAAAACAACAACTTGGTGCATTGCAACATTCACTCTGATATCTACCTATATTATGAAAAACTTGTTTTTACTGTATAGTAAGCAATTCTTGCATCTCTTTCATTTCTCATGTCACGGAAAAAATAGAGCATGTTGGAACTCAACCTATTCAAAAGGTTTTCGTTTTCCATCTTCTTTTTAACTTTTTGTTAAAATGTAAACTCACTTGTACTCAAGGGACTAACTTTATCATTTTTATATTCTTGTTTTTGTATTTTGGTCTCAACTTGAACATTTTTAGAAAGACAAGAGGTAAATATGATATTGGGAAAGCAAGCAAGGACCAAAGTGCAAGATTCAAAGGACTAGTTGATGCAATATGTCAAAGTTGGAGATAAGCAGTATATAAGCCAAAACCTTGGCTATTCTCTCACTTTCCAATATCATATTTTCTTTCATCTCTCTCTCTCAAGCTATATACACACTCTCTCTTATACAAACCACAACTTAGATCATCCTGATCTTGTAATAAGTCAGTTTCTTGTTACTTTGTAATAGAACTAATATCATTTAGATATTAGTAAAACAGATTAGCTAAGGTGCTCTTTGTACTTATTTTATATTTACTGACTGAGACCAGTTTGTGTTTTTTTGTTACATTGAGATTTAGTAAAGTGTTTTGGGGTTTGAATACTGATTCTTTGCATGGTATCATAGCAAGGCTTATCAATCTTGCTCTAAATTGTTTTCTAAAAAAGTTATGGTTTTGTAAAAATTTGTGGTTCTTTGAAATTGGTTTGTGTTCTATCAATTAATCTTTGTTATATGATAGATCTTGCGTTTAATTGTCAGATCTAAACGTATTTTGTAAAACACATAATTTTTGAAAAATTAGGGTTTAGGTAATTTTTTGGGTTTTGATCTCAAAGCTCTCCGGTGTTGATTAAGTTTGGTTAATCAACAGATCGATGGTTATTAGTGGTTCTTGAGGTGGTTCTGGTGGTTTTCCATAATTCTTGAAAGTTAGGGTTTGGTTATTGATTGTTTATGTGTTCTTGACTAAGTGAATTAAGAACATAGACCGGTTGTTTGATTCCGCTGCATACTGTTGCGTTTACTGCAAAACTACTCACACCGTTTCTCTTTAATTTTCTGTCTTTATTTTCTTGCAATATATTACTGGAGCATAGGTGATGAACTCAAATAAGTACATTTTATTATCATCATTTATCCTATTTAATTAACTTGTTTTACTCTATTATGTATGAGAATCGGTGCTTTAATGTTTACTTTAGTGATTCTCAGGTAAAAATAGGTAAAAGGTGAAACTTGGCGATTTTGGACTAATTACGAAGCAAAATGAGCAAGATGTCAAAAGTCTACTGAAACCCAGAAGATGCGCCGTATCTAACTCAACAGATACGCCGCAATATCATACTTAGATGAATTCGAAAACCATTGCCTGACTTTGAAGAATGCGCCGCATGGAATTCTACCATGCGCCGCATATGAAACTTTGGTCAAAGAAGAAGATCAAGCTCGTTCTACTCCAGATACGCCGTATCACACAATTGACATACGTCGTATCACTATCAAGACTTCACCAGAAACAATCCAAGACAACTGAAGGACATGCGCCGCATAAAGATTCAAGTTACGCCACATCTAATGGTGGTGTACGAATATTCCATAATATAATAAGCTTGGACCCCACGCGAAGTTAAGTCAATGCGCTGCATCTGCTCATTACATGCGCCGCATCGAACCCTCAGACAGAAACTATAAATACCCCAAGACCTAGACGAATTTTGTGTGCACCATAACCCTAAGGAGGCGAATTTAGACGAACAAGCAACACAAGACACACCCCAAACGAAGATCTTAGAGCTGTAAGAAGGTCCTGCATGTATTTAATTCATTAAGTAGTTTTGTTTTATTGTAATAGTAAGCTTTAATTCATCAGGATTGATGGCCGGTAGTTTGTGAGTACGCAAAATCAAATGCCCGCCTTAAAATTGTTTTCCCATCAATTAAAGTTTAAATGTTTGATGTCTTTGGTGAACTTATATTAGTGCATTGATTACCTCTGTGTCTAGCTGAGCACTGCTTGGGCGGCCATACCCCTTCCTCGCCTATTTAATCTGATGTCTTTGGATAAATAGGATATTCATAAGTAATCATTAAGGGTTTACTCGCCGATATAATGAAACCAACGAGTACGGGCTTAATTATATACACTTCATATAAGACTAGCAATAAAACAAGTGACAAGCTGCTTAATTATCAGGACATGTCTTCTTATTGTCTCTATTATCTATCTGTGTATGTGTATGCTATTCGCTGATTTGTTCTAATTAGTTTTTACTGTTTAATTAAATAACCAAACTGTGCCAGTCTCTCAGGCTGAACCCCTTTCGTTAGATTAGACTGTAAAGCTAACTTAGATATTAAAATACTGATTAGGATAACTAGATAATACGTTCCACTCTTAGTGATCGACACTCTGCTTACCATTATATACAAACTGACCGGGTACACTGCTCGTTAAGTGTGTGTGTTATTGATAAGTCGGCTAAATATAAATGTAAAACTTGAATAGGCATTAACACTGCTAAACCGCAACGACACATCACGCGCATCAAGTTTTTGGCGCCGCTGCCGGGGAGTGAATTGTTATTATCTGTTAAATTTATTAGTATTTTAATTAGTTTTTCTTTTTATTAGGTTTTTAGACACTAACCCCTAACTTGTTGTATATTAGATAGATTGCATTCATTGTATAATTTGCATATTTACTGTTTTTGTGTGTTTTTATTTTCTGTAATTTTATTTTTATTTTTATTTTTTTTTTCTTTTTTGTACTAACTGCTGTCGTTGTATTGTGCTGATACAAACGATACGGCGCATCTGTTTCTCAGATGCGGCGTATTGCGTTTTAATTTTATAAAATACAACGCGTTTAATAATTCGAGTACGACGTATCTTTCCCTAAGATACGGCGTATTCTGTTTTTAATAAAGAATTTTTCGAAACCCTAACGCCATGCGACGCATCTGTTTTAACAGATACGGCGTATTTAATATTTAAACTAAAAATAGTTTTCGAATTATTAAACAGAAGCGACGCATCGATTTTATCGATACGGCGCATTTACTAAATCAAAAATCTTGTATTTTGAAACGTAACGAAAATACGGTGCATTAGCTTCTGCTAATACGGCGCATTCAATTTTTATAAATATAATTGATTTTTGATATCTGACAGGTACGGCGCATTCTAATTCAAAAGTGGCGTATCTATTTTCTAAAATAAAAGTCTGATTTAATTTTAACGTAATAAGATACGGCGTATCCCTTTTCAAGGATACGGCGCATCGTTTGCAGATATCAGCAACTTTTATTTTTCGTATTCCATTTTCGTTGTTAATTCTCTGACATAATACTTTCTTGAACATACCCTACTGATGCTTTTGTGATGATTTCAGGTAGTCCATGACCAGAAGTTCAACTAAGAACTTAATTACACCTTTCGAAGATCCTGAACGAGCTCTTCACTCATTAAGAAAGCTTTTCAGCACAAAAAGCTTTGAAGTTTCAAGTTCATTCGAGCTTGAATAATTTTCTGAACGAGAGGAGGAAGAAGAAACAGAAACAATGACGGAAAACACTACCATGGAGGAATACATGAACAAAACCCGTACTGACTACAGTTCAGGAGTTGCTAGACCAAAGTTTGATGACAAGTCAAAGTTTGAATTGAAGGGCCAGTTTCTCAAGGAGCTAAGAGAAAATGCTTTCAGTGGGACAGGTAATGAAGATGCTAATGAACATTTAGATAAAGTCCTTGAGATCGCAGATTTGTTTACTACAGAAGGAGTCTCTGATGACCAACTTATGCTTCGAATCTTCCCACTTTCACTTAAAGGAGCTGCTAATAAGTGGCTAAAGAATGAACCTGCTAATTCAATAACAACATGGGAAGATCTGAAGAGCAAATTCTTGAAAAGATATTGTCCACCTGCTAAGACTGCTAAAAAGATGGAGGCTATCAACAGTTTTAAGCAAGAGCCCGATGAGACTCTCTATCAAGCTTGGGAGCGCTTTAAAGATTTGTTGGCAAGATGTCCTCAACACTATCTAACCAAAATGCAGGAGATATTAGCTTTTTATCAAGGATTGGACGTGCCCACTAGACAAATCTTGGATGCTAAGGGAGCTGTACCACAAATGAGTGCAGCAATGCTAGAAAAGAAATCCAAGAAGCTGCTGATCATTCTCAAAAATGGCACGATGGGACCTCTACTAGAACTAAGAGCATCACTAATTTTGACGGGTATGCTGCAATTCAAGCTCAATTGGATAAAATTAGTAGGGATATGAAGAGAAGAGATGAAAGAGTGTATGCTGCCCAAGTTGGATGTGAAAAATGCAAAGGACCTCACTACACTAAGGACTGCCATACAAAGAATGAAAGTGAGACTTTTGAAGAAGCATACTACACACAATTTGGACAACCATTCCAACCTTCAGGAAAGTTTAGGGAAGCTGCTCCAGGATTCTATCAGAAGTATAATGGAAATCCCACATATCAAGAGAGAAGGCAGACTCTAGATGACACTCTAAAGCAAATTATCGCTGATGCTGCTAAAAGACAAGAAGAAAACACTACTATGATCATAGAAATCCGCGCCTCAACGGATACTATGACAAGAAACCAAGGAGCTTTGATCAAAGCATTGGAACAACAAATAGGTCAAATGAGTAAGGTGCTTCAAGAAAGGGGATATGGAAGTCTACCTAGCTCAACTGAAACTAATCCAAGAGATCATGTCAAGGCCATAACCACTACTGAA
>LBNU01036205.1:3775-18815 GCA_014162995.1 Artemisia annua | reverse complement strand
AAGTTTGACCCCAAAGACATTTTGAATGAGGGGGTAACTCATCTAGGAGTCACGTAACGAGGCAAGGCCTCGAGTCTAGCTACAAGACTCATTAATAAAGAAAAGCGCTTCTTGGGAGGCAACCCATGTTTTGTGTGTTTTTGTGTGTATTTGTTTCCGTATGTAAATTATATTTCTTGTTATTGATTCATGCTTTAAACTAAATTGTGAAAATGCTTTATTTTGTTTTTAACTTCGTCTTAATCACATATAAAGGTATTTTGCAAAAGCTAAGTGTAAGAGACATCCAAATCGGTTAATATAGAACGAATGAACATGAATCATAACAACGAAATTAGTTTACATATTCGTAATTGTTATAGTCAAATGCTTGTATCGAGTCATAATGATTTTTTCTGCAGAATTCCCAGGAATTGAGACAAAGGTTTTCCAAGAAATTTTCCGGAAACTCAACTTAAACTTTCTGTCAGAACACTCTGACGGTGTCAGGAGTTAATACCTGACGACGTCAGGTGCAAAAATCTGGAATTTATTTGTTGATTAAAGTTTACTAACGGAACTTGTATGTTTGTTAAAATCTCTCCTATGAATTCCAGGAAATCTGTAGAAAAATCATTCCACAAGCATTATATCTTACTTGCTTTCTAGGTATACGTCTATATATATGTGAATAATGCTACCGATTTTACGCAAGGTTTCTTGTAGTGTTTCCATGCTAACAGGTTATTTAGGACAAGAAGATGATGCATATACTAGAAGGGAAGCTTTGATAGTTCATCTTCTTGGAGGAGGATCTAACCGTGTTACTTCACTTGCATAAAGAACGAATCAGGGGAGTATCCGATTTCATTCTTTTAACCTTTTATCTTTTCCATTCCTTATTTTCGAACATTGGGGACAATGTTCAACTTAAGTGTAAGGGGGGTAAATAAGGGTAGATTAATGAAACCTCATCAATATTGCTTGATTTTTGCTTGTTTAAGAGTAGTGTGTAATAAAACCAAAAGAAACACTTGTTAGAGTAATTTTAGAGCAAATTTAAAATTTTTTACATTAATTAGGAGGGAAACTTTAGTCCTAATAAGCGTCTCATGGATAGGAGAATTTATGACTAGCACAAAAAACCGTACCACCAAAAATTTTCCACCCAAATATGTGAGGTTCACCCCTAGAATTGGTAGGAAGAGAAGCACTCAACTTTAGTGCCCATGTGTGTACCGGTAATACTTAGATTCTAGAACTTGCGTTAGTGACCATTCCGAGTCCACAAGTGAGACTACATTCGTGTAGATTAGGATTAACTACATGATAAGAGGCATTAGGATAACCCTTGTTTTAAACCTGTATTATAATTACATTGGCTACATTGGTCAAGTAATTCTCCCACACCTTTGCGATGTACCCATCTTTGGTACACGATACCCCTAGTACACCCCTCAGAGCCTATCCCTTTCGTTTCTAACTTTAAGCATCATACTTAAAGGAAGAATTTGTTTACAATCCACCCCAAATGTGCAACCAAATCGCCTTAGCCTACCTTGTATGCACTCACCTTTAGTGCATTATTGTTATTTGTTAAACCCTTGTCAATTATCTAATTAGTTACGTTGTTGCTAAGTCGAGTCATATCTTGTACATATTGTTTTGGGATGATTGGGACTCATGGGTAAAGTACTAGTGTTATGGAGTAATGGGGAAGAACATCATTTATTACCCCCATATGTGCTAAACGTTTTCAAAAGTACTCCAAGTGTTTTAATTATTTCAATTCGAGTCGTAGAATAGTAAATGTAAAGTATGTAAAAGTTCAAGTGTAAGGGGAAAGCTTAATCCCCATTGATGTATTATTTTGGATGGTAGGGTAAAAAGGTATGCAAAAAAAAAAAAAAAAAAAAAAAAAAAAAAAAAAAACATACGGACTACCATCCACACCTATCTTTTATTTCTTAGTTATGTTTTGTTTTGTTTTTGATAGTTTAAGATTGAGTCTAGTCTTGGCTTGGCAACGCCACTTGTATATGTAACTAAATAAGATGATTGACTAGCCACCAGTAAACTATCCCTTATCCAACCAAACCGTGTTTTTCCATATCCCTAAACCTCCCGTTATAACCCTTTTGTAAAGCCCTCTTTGATAGTTATCCTAGGTGCTTACGCCTTAGTGGAGAAGGTTTTGATCCTCTCTCAAGCCTATGGTAATCTATTTATTATGACAGGTAGTGAGTGATATTGTCCATTTCCTTTACATTATATCTACATATTATCAACCGAGAGATGTGAGTATCCAAACACTACATGAGAGGTGCTAGTATATTTTCTCCGTGCTTATTTTGAGTAAAGCGGAACGACTAAATCTTGTAATTACTTTTAAGTTCGCATTAAATGACCTCTAACTTGTTTTTCAATTGGGAATAAAAGCGCATTTGCTTGAGGACAAGCAAATCTCAAGTGTAAGGGTATTTGATGAGACGAAAAATGTTACGTTTTTAGGGGTCGGTTTGAGTCCTAATTCGTATGTTTTTGGTTTGGATTTCACCCAAAGTCGTTTCTTTTCTCATTTTAGGTACTTTTGAAGGGAAAATCACAAAAGAAGCATTTTCGGGCGTTTTCGGAGTGAAAAAGTGCGGAAAACAACAAAAACTCAAAAGACCTTGAAGATTACTGAAGGTGACGCCGTCACACTCTACTAAGTGACGCCGTCAGGAACAAGTGAAGTCCAGAAGTGGAAAAAAGACTCGTGACGATCCAGAGAGTTCGTAGTGTAAATTGTGACGCCGTCAACCAAGGCCGTCAGATCTGGAACCAGCAATTATGACCACGTCAATCAAGGCCGTCAGGAAACCCTAATCGCCGAGCTGACGACGTCACCTATTGGGCTGACGCCGTCAGCCCGCGTTTTCTATATATATAGAACGATTTTTCTTTATTTTATATAACCTAGTGGAACTTTAGACGAATTTTGGAGTGGAGAACTTTAGGGTTAAACCCTAGTACGTGTATTACAGACCTTAGAGGGTATCCTAACCCCTCTAACTTGCATGTTTAATCCAAGATAAGTCTTTATTCATACAATATGTCTATGTGTTGTGTGATTTATGCTTGTGCTTGTCTTTCTTTCAACATGCTAGGCTAATTTACTTTGTGTTTGCTTAGATCTAATGAAACCTAACTATTGATTATCATGTGATGTGTATGTTGTGATTGTATTTGGGTGAATGTTTCATCTACGTTAGACTAGAGAAAACTGGCTAATCTCCTATACGGTAACAAGCTTGAACGTCTTTAGAAACGTGAATCGTATGTGCGTTATCGATTTTAAGGTAGTATTTCATGCATAGGTTGCTATCGGTGAGCTCATGATAGGATGCTTGACGTATCGTCATAGAGTGAGGTAGGAACTTATAGAGTTAGGGAATTGAACGCACTCCCTACGACTTGTTAGGAATACACCCGTCATCCACGCAAACTCAACATACTAATTACATGGTAAAAGATAGTTAGGGAGTAATGAAATCTAAGTAAACACTATTCTCCACCACTGATTTTCTCAAAAACAAAAAAATACAAAAATATAAGTAGCTTAGAAGTAGATAACTTGGGTTAGTTGACTAGCAACTAATTCCGCCCTATCCTCCAAAACCAGAGATTTACTGCTTTCATAAAACATAAAAATACAAAAAGAATCTTCCTCCACCCTTAGACCTAGATTAGAGTAGCCTTTAGCCTAACGAACACTATTCCCTGTGAGAGAACGATCAATCCCCCGGTACTTGCCACTACACTATACTACATCGGTCAGGTACACTGCCTGGTGGGGATTGCAAGCTTCTCGAGATCCCTCGAGAGGTAAAACGTAGTGCGTGTTGCAATCCACGCGCATCAGTGGCAAAGAAAGCATGGGAACTACTCTTTTTTTCCCCTGAATGTTTGTTTATTTGTTAGATTGTTTGTCATTAATATGGTTGCTGGACATGAATTTTATTATAATTTGAACCCTGACGATAAGGATGATGGTGTCACTAAAATTAGTAAGCTGGATTTTAGTCACCCTTTACATTTCGATCATAAAGATTCTGCTTCTTTGACTGTTGTGTCTATTAAACTTAAAAGACCTAAAAATTATAGTGTTTGGTCTTGTGTTATGCAACTTCCTTTAGGGGAAAAAATAAACTGGTTTTATAGATGGAAGTTGCAGAAGGTTAAATACTGATGAGATTTTGGGCAGACAATGGGATAGGGTAAATGTAGTGGTTTTGGCATGGACTATGAATTCTATTTCTGAGGAACTTTATTTGGGACAAATTTGTTCAAAAAGTGCATCTCATGTTTGGCAAGAATTAAAAGAAACCTATGATAAGTTGACGGGTTAGTGACCTTTAATTTTCATCATTAAATTAAAAGTTTGTCTCAAAATGTTGCTACCGTTGCTGACTATTATCACAAACTTAATGCTTTATGGAAATAGTTTGATGCATTGGTTCAGTTACCTAGATGTACTTGTTATGCTGCTGAGGACTTTGACAACATAATCAGTTAATGAAACTAATTCAGTTTTTTATGGGTCTTGGTAAAACATATATGCAAATAAAAAGTACCATTCTGTCTAGAAATCTTTTACTTGATGTTACATGCAAAATGCTTATGTTATTATTTCTAGTGAGGAGTCTCACAAAGTTGTGGTTACTGGTTCAGGTGTTGGGACCTCCCAGAGGTCTTAGTCTTATGTATTCAATTCCAGTGTGACCAATAAAGGGAATGCTTAGAGGCCCCGAATTCCTGACAATTTTTTCAGACCTAATAATGTGACTAGACCTAATAATAATGGGAATAGAGGACTACTGGTAGTCCTTTAATGGTTTGTGAACATTGTGGGTTTAATGTCATATTATAGACAGATCTTTTAAACTCATTGGATACCGTGCTGATTTATAAAAAAAGAATAATTCAGATAATAATAATCAGGGTGTTCAAAATTTTAATATGATATTTATAAATAACAATAATTCTGTTTGCTCTAGTTCCACTTCTACATTTTCTGATGAACAGATTTCAAAACTCATATCTTTAATTAAGGAAAATTGTGTTAATACTGATGGAAAAGGCAAAGGAATACATGCCAATATGCAGGTATTGTTTTAAACAATAATAAGTTTTTCAATGAAAACTTTAATAAGTTTTTTTTGTTCCAATAGTTAGCATCAGTCTTCACTTGTTCAGAGTGGAATGATTGTTGATGTTCGCCCTCGTAAATCTAGTCTAGGTGATGTTATGGTGGTGTCGGGAGGTCAGCCGGAGTAGGCAAACACACCCGTGGTGGAGGTGATGTTAGATAGAGAAAGTAGAGAGAAGGAAGAGAGAGTGGTGTAGAAAGATATTTCTTTATTATGAGAACACACACCTCACAAGTGAGACTTGTAAGTGTATTTATACTAGACAAGCATAACATAAGGTTGTGATACCATAACATTCTTAGTCCCGCTCGAGACATACAAGTGTCTCGGGGGTGCAATATCTAATCTAGTAACTATATAGTATTTCTAAGTCCAACAATCTCCCCCTAAATACGGATAGTCTAGATTAGTGAACATTGATGTCTTCAACAAACGCTGAGGGTGACCTTGAAGCTCTCTCTTCCGAATAATCTTCGGCTTTGACCTTTTGCTCTGAGCTTGGTGTGCAGCATCCTTGAAGACAAACAATGAGGTGCCTGGTATCAAAATATTCCAACAGATTACAACATTCCCTAATCATGTCTCCATGGAAGGACCTACTCTTTCTGTGTTCCAACAATCTTCCCCAAAGGTTAGATCATGCAGGTCTTCCAATGTAAGGCAACCGGTCTTAGTATCTTCGAGCTTCAACGTATTGATTCAAGCGTTTTATGATGCTCGAAGTTCCAGTCATTCACTTGTCAACTGCAAAACTCTACTTATCAATGCTTGATATTCAACATCCATCTCTAGCTGCTTGAAGAGCATCTGATCCAACAGATCTTCCACTGCCACTTTTGATGATCTGGTGAGTAACGGGAGGTTTGGGTGCAACTTTGCCTTCCTTTAAGATATCTCACATAATGCAATAGTCAAAGTCTTCTGGATTGCATGATTCCCAAGTAGACGTGGCTTCAAACATATTAGTTATCAGCTTATTGTTTTATCATCAATCTTTAAATCATTCATTCATTGTAGAAGATATCTTGCATTGATGTTTAGCCCTTTCATCATATTCCTCGTTACTTTCAGCAACAGACTTACCAGATGCTTCGGATACTTCCTAAGGCTTTTCAACCGTTGAGTTTTCATCTTACACCACTAATTCCTTATCTTTTGCAACTAACCCATCTTTCTCCAACTCCTACTTTAACCTTATTCCCCCTTCTTGTAACTTTTCCTAATACACTTCAACTGCTTCCCTTTCATCTTCTTGAACAACATCTTCAAAAACATCTTTTGGAATTAACTATGTGGAGTGTTCTTTGACATCTTCAACAGGTTTTGATGATCATGAGAGTTTTTGTGATTGTTGGTGAGATGATGTAGATTGTTCCATGATTGTAGTACCAGCAGCTACTGAAGATCTCAATCTTGTATGCCTTTTCTCACCCTCAGGATGATCTTGATAAGGATTGTCCTGACGATGGCTTCGAGATTGGTTTTGGCAAGTTTGTTTCCGTGATATTTTTAGGGGTTTTTAATAGGGTTATGATACAGATGAAACCTTCAATGAGACCTAAAGATTCTCTGTATTTCTTCCTTGGATCAGTTGGAATGAGTGTTGTTGTTGTTGCAGATGTGATAATATGAGAGGTGATTGTCTGGTAATCTTCACTATGGATGTTGATGATGTATGAGATTTTGCAGTTGATGGTGCCTGTGATGTTGTTGTTGTTGTTGTTGTTGTTGTTGTTGTTGTTGTTGTTGTTGTTGTTGTTGTTGTTGTTGTTGTGTTGGTACTGGTGATGATGATGGCGATGGGGTCTTCTCTTCCTTGGTAATCGGTAACTAACCGGGCTCACATAGAGTACCCGTTAGCGAACTTGTCAATGTAACAACACATGATACATGACTTGTTCGACCAGCTTTCAGAGCTGGCGTGATGTTAACTCTGACGGGATTTCTGGGTGATCCTCGTGAAGATTCTTTAGAAGAATCCACTACGCCAGTTCTGAAATCCACAGAAGGATTTGTAGAAGCATTATAAAATGAGTTGGTTTAACTCAGAGGTCCTAATAGAATTACCGTTGTCAAACTTCTTCTACGTCCTAATCTTCCTTCTAAGTGTTTAAGCTACGACCCACTTATCATCTCCATCATTTTCATTCATACGATCACTTCTATTCCTATCCAACAATCTATCCTTATCTTCCTTAAAGGTTCACTTTGCACTTGATCCACCCCCTTATCCTACCATAAATCATCCATTTCGCACCTTCGTTTGTTTTCTCAAGATGTTTTACTTACGTAGCAACATTCATCCATAAATTCCTCCAACTCCGCAGATTCACTTGACACTTTTCTTTTTAGCACTTTTTCTTTAGCCATTTCATGACTTCTAGTTCGATGCTTCCAACATATGCGAACTATTTAAGTCTCCCCTTCTTAACCTAATTTGGCGTTAGACACAACTTTCCTATGCATTTCCTGGGTAGGTCCTATCGGTTTTGAGCTTTCCATAGAAACGCTAGCTACCCGTACAAACTCCATTACTACCTTCGTGTTTTTAGCAGCAAGATAAAATAACACTCTTAAGATATAGATAATGCTTACGTGTTGTAGCATTAGGTCTTTGCTGAGATGTAATATCATCTATTCATCAATTCTGCAACGATGAGCTTGATGACCTCCACGAAAGGTACAAATGGTTCTCCCTTTGTCTTCGACTTCTTTTGCAACGTTGTTGTGAATGCAAAGATGTAGGTGTCCACATTTTGTTGTAAGAGTTGTAGGTTTGTTGTCTTCCATGAGTTGGATGTGGTGCCAGAATTGTTGAAGGTATATGATAATGTTGGAAAAAGTGTCAGTGATTTGTGGAGTGATCATGGTGAAAGGATATGGAATAAATTAATGGTAAAGAAACTCCAATCTTGAGAAATTCATTTTCTTGAAGAAGTTCTTCATCTGTTAGAATGGGAAACTTCATTGACTTCTTCCTGAATGTGTTGTGGTGATTGTTCTTGTTCTTGAGCCATTTTTGTGAGATGTGATTTTGAAAATGATATGAAATATGTTAAGTACATGGATAAATTTAAATTCATTTATTTTCACTCTGTCTATTTTTGTATGCTCTGGCATTTCTTTTTCGAGCATATTTCTTTTTTTTTTCTTTTCTTATGCTTTCTTGCTTTTATAGCATAAGCTCATGCTCTTTTCTTTTCACATGCGATTTAATTCTCTCTGTCTGTTTTTGTTTTTCCTCACCAAAAGTTTGTTTGTTGTGATACTTTTTCAAAAGATTTTTAGGTTCAGAGATAACATTGTTTTATATTGCTCATGCATTAAAAATATACGTTTTATCTAACCTTTATGAAGTTTTGGGAAAAAGTATCAACATTTGTTTCAAACTTAAGTAATCTAGTACGTACTAGATAACTTGTTTTTAGAAAAACATTTACAAAGATAATTTAATTGCACGAGCGTGAGATTTCTTAACAAATGACAAAACTTCAAACTCTCTATTACGTTGCCTAGTTAAAGGAGTCTATTATTAGCTTTTAGGTGATAACTATTCCTAATAACTATCTTGAAGATGAGAAGTTTTAAGTTAAGTCAAATACAATACGTCTAAAAAGAGCTTTTGTTGCATAAGAGTGAGATTTCCCGAAACGTATCAAAACTTTGAATACTCTATTACGTTGCGTAGCTAAAGGGATGCATTATCAGTTTTTACTTGATAACTAGCCCTAATAACCACCTTGAAGATAAGCTTGGTTATGACAGAGTCGAGTTATCTCAAAACCATTTGAATAAACAGATTTGAGTGAAAAACATTCCAAGGTTGCATGAATTGTTTTTATGTCTAAAATTCATGGCATTGGCAACCGAGAAATAATTTAAATTTGAATCCGTCAAAATCATACAATCATATTGACATATAAAATGTCATTCACAAAGTGTATATTTAACAAAGTGTAATCATAGAAAAGTCTAATTATTTTAATTATACATATGCATCTCGAACTACTTAAGAGCAATATCGTGATACAATCATAGTCTAATCAATACTAAACTCATCGTATGCAATTTGTATTCACAAATTTTGAAATCTTCTTTTTAGAAAAGATTGATATTTCTCATTTAAAAAGATTTATAAATTTGATAAATACACTTTTGTTTTAAAATGTGCTCAATTTTGAAAACTTTAAATTTTTGAAAAATATATTTTACAAAAAATTTAAATTTTGAACAAGTAATGACTTTTTGGAAAATGTTTTGATCAAATAATTACTTTTTGAAAATTAAGAAAAATAATTATAAGAGTTTTATAAAGTATAATACTCTAAAAAAGTCTCATAAATATTTTTGAAAATTTTGAAAAAGTGACATTTAGAAATAATTTGGTAAAACACATTTGCAAGATTTGCTCTCGCAATGATTTGGTATTGCAACAAAGTAAACTGTCGCAAGCATGGTCAACCATTGGCTTCACAAAGTAAAGTAGTGATACTGATGGCTATCGTAAAACATTTTGGGAAAGAAGAAAAACTCTTAAACCACGTTTTTAAGCACAGATCTTCATCAAATTCATAAAAGTTTTGTATATATAAAAAAACTCTTTCTTAATTTTCAACATGTTATTCTAACATACATAATATAAGATTAAGCACGTTTAAGAATAAAGTTTTTAAAATTTTTACTACTAATGAAGATCTCGCAATGGACCTTTTGCAACATTATGCTCATACAAGACGCAACAAACGTTCGCAAAGGTCTCGACTTTTCAAAACCTTAGTAAAGACTTTATGGCTCTAAACCATAGTATCGCAAATAACCATTATTAGTGTCACAAACTTTTACAGTTAAAATATTCCCAATTTGATCCATTTAACCCAAATCTATCCGTTTAAAACCCAATTTTTCTTTAAAATGAATCATCGAAACACTATTTCTTAGTCAGTTAACCACAAGAATTTCTTCAAAACTCCTTATATCGCAAACCAATATTGATCATAGTGTATTCCCTTAAAACGCAACCCTAACAAGTTATTTACTATCAAAGTGATGAATAACAAAGTATGAAATTCATAAAAATGATGTAAAACAACAAGTTAAAGATGTTTGAAAACTTACTTTTGCAATGGAAACACTAGATTCAAGAAAACAATGATTTTGTAAGAGTTTTGTGATAGGAGCGTTTTATGAAGGAGAGAGGGTTGTGATAGTTGAAAAGGTTTGTGTGTTTCTCTCGCAGTAAAAAGGGTGAGTTAATAACTCTTTTGAAATTTAGAACTTTTTAAATTTGACCAGTTCAGCGAGAGTTTTGGACTAGGGGAGGGTTCAAAGATAGTTTTAACAATTTAATCAAAACTCCCCCTTTGTTTAAGTTCTCTTTCACACAATGTCCTTTTTTGTTAACATTTTATTTTTAAACAAAGTTTTGAAAACATTTTAGTTCATGTAAATGAACTTTTGTGTTATGTCAAAAATGTTTAAATAAAATCTATCACTCCCCCTCGAAGTGATGGTATTTTCCCAACTGTTTTAACAACATTTTACTCATCATTTTTTCATTGCAACAACATTTTCATTTTAAGTTTTACAACAACTTTTGACAACTTATTCGTTGATTACAAAAACAAACTTCTCATTTTCTCCCCCTCAAAAATAGCGTAAAATTTTAAGCTATTTTTGACCTATTGATGAGCAGGGTAGCATTGTTTTTGAAAATTTATTCAAACTCGAGCTAAAAAAGATCATGTTAATAATCAGAAAAACATGCTGAAGTTTATGGTTATCATGAGCAAAATATTTTATAAAAAGGTTTTTGGGAAAATCTTTTTGTAAAATCTTGTATATATTTTGCTCACGATAAATAAGAAGATTTCTCTTCTTTTATGAAGGATTGACGCACTGAAGCGTACGTTCAGGGTCCTTTCTTTGAATAACGGGTGTTGATCTGTGATTTAATCAACAGCCATAATGAGTAATAAATTACCCGAATGTTTTACCAGATGTACTTGCACTCGTGTTGACTGCTGACTTCTTTGACCTTATCGCCATCGTTATCACTCATGCTTGCCATTCCTAGACGATGTCGTAGATATGCAAATGTTTCCGGTGGCAAAGCTTTGGTGATGAAGTCGGTAATTTGGTAGTCAGTTTTGATGAAGTACAATTCCACATTCCATCTGTCTACATGTTCTTTGATGAAATGGAATCTGACTGCTTATGTGCTTTGTGCGTGAGTGCTAGACAGTATTGCAAGAAAGGGCAATGGTATTTTTCGAATCACAATAATTGAGATTTTATCGAAAGAGTAACCATAATCCATCACTTGTGTCTTCATCCATAGCACTTGTGCACAGCAACCCGAGAGAGATAAGTATTCAGTTTCTGTAGTAGATAATGCAGTGTGATTCTGCTTCTTTGAAGACCAGCTGATTAAATTTTCCCCCATGAATGAAGTCGAATAATAATACCCGGCATGAATTTATCCAACCAATGTTCATCGACCCAATGAATCCCTCAACAAGTATGCATCCTTGGCACGAATCCATATGACCAATGTCCAAATACTAGATAAATCCCTCTACGAGTACACTATTACTTCCCTCCAATGAATTAAGTAGCCTCTTAAGTACTTTTGCAATCAATTTGATATCCTGCATAATCTGCATCTAAATAGGAAATTAGTTCAAAACCGGAGTCTTTCGGATGCACAAGGCCCCATTTACATCACTAGGCCAAAAATGACCTTTCGTCACACATGGTCGTTTTTGAACGGTCACACGGTGACATTTTTACGTGACTAAATGTACCAGCCTTAAATAAACAGCCACACTTGATCCGACTTGTGTGACCATTTCGTAAAATATATGTCACGCATTTGTGTATATATGTGACTAGAGGGTAACTGGTAAATATTTTTCGACATTTTAGTCACTTTTAATTCGGGACGTGTGACCAATACAAATCAGCTCGAAACATTAGTCACACTATAGATATACATATGTGACAAATATATGTCACACAATTGAGTAGTGTGACCAAAAAAGATATATGGTCACACGAAGTACTTGTGTATGTGGCTAAATTATATAGTCAAGTTTGTCACACATTATATAAACGTGACTGCTATTCTTTGCTGAATAGTTAGCCACATATGAATTTGAAATGTGTGACAACTAAAAATTCAGTTTCAAGCGTTAGTCACGAAATGCATTTAAGAGTGACAAATATATGTCACACACTTGAAGAGTGTGATCAAATGTCATATATGGTCACACAAAACCATACAAACATGATTAAGTGTAACGAAAATTCGACACATATGGTCACGTAAGTTAATATGTGTGTCTAAAGTTTAGTGTGTGTTTGCTTGCCAAATCCTAATTGTGTATAGTCACATTTAATTGAAGCACGATCATGTGACTATAAGCTTTACAATAGTCACACCATATCACAAATGTGTATCAAAATGATGTTTATGGCCACATTATAAGGGTATTATATGTGACCAATACATTCAAAATAGTCACATTGTGAAGTATTCATGTGACTATTATTTATAGCAAAATGGGAAGTCAGTTATCAATAACCTTGATATTAGTCAGTTAATACTGCTATTACACAATTAATACGTCTAGTACACAGTTAATGCTGCTAGTAGCTCAAAACCCAACAATCCTCCCTTAAATCATCAAGTTTCTTCTTCTCCCAGCTCTTTTTACACCTGAGCCAGAAGTTGCTTCTTTTGCTTGCTCTTTGTCTTCAATCTTTTCTTTCTCAACTTCCTTTTCTTTACAACCTCAACGTCCTTTCACTTTCTTAGTCACTTTACTCAGATCTTCAGTCCCCATTGGTATGAAATGATCAAATTCACGTTTGGCTCTTTCATACATTTTGAAGATCTCATCATCTGAGTTTCGCTTTAATACCACAAGATTCCAACTCTTCATATTCTTTAGATATATAGTGCTCATAGTACTTCCTCTTTTGCTTAACTATTGGATGACTGAGCACTTTTTTCTTGTTTCTTTGATTGAGATAAAATTTCTTCCTTTCAGCTTTATAATTCCACATCCATTAATCTTTTTGTTCTTGAGTGTACTCTTGCCCTTCTTCTTTGATCTGTTTCATCAGTGCAAGATCAGCATCACCTTTAATCCTTTCTTCATCCGGAGATTCCAAGAGTGCTTTTGTTTTGGCCTCATCTTCAACATGTTTCCTTCTTTGTTCAAGTACCATCTGATTGTACCATCCTTATAAGGTTCAGGCTCAGGCTCTTCGACCATGCATAATACCTTTGCCTTTGCCCTTATAACTTGGCTCTTGTGCACTCTTCTTGATTCGTTTACTTGGTTCTCTAATCACCACACCTTTGACAGGTACTCTTGGTTGTCGTGGTGGTGGTAGTGGTTGTTTAATTGGTGCATTCTTCAAAAGAATCATTGTTTCGGCCAAAGTTCGGAAGTCATCATCATCACTAGCAATAGGATCTTTTTCCCCAGTAGTAGTATCCTCCGTGGCCATTTCTGCACTTGCACCAGCAGTGGAACATCCTTCATCATTAGCATTAGAATCTCTTGGTCCTTTGATTGCTTCAGCAATTACTTCAGAAGCACTCACTAGTTGCTTAGGCTCAAAGGTCTTAAGCTTTTCTACCACTTTCTTTTGAGAAGCTGCTTCCATAACAACCTCATTACCTTGATTATCAGCAACCACATACTGATCATCATTATCTCCAGAATCCACATCCATATCCACACCAATGCCATCACCATCAGCAACACTATCAACATTTTCCATAGGTTCCCCAGAATCCTTGCTTTCATTCCTCCCCTGACCTGCCAATCGCTTAAATTGCTTAACCCTTGGTTTCACCAGCAGCACTTTTTTCAGTCTTTTGAATGACTTGTTTCTTAACCCCTTCTGACCTTCCAATTGCTTAAATTGCTTAAACCTTGGTTTCATCAGCAGCACTTTATTCAGTCTTTTGAATGACCTGGTTCTTGACCTTTTCTGACCTTCCGATTGCTTAAAACTCAGCTTCAAACCTTTAATTTCATCCTCCTGAGTATCTGTGAGTTTTTGTAGGCCAAGAACCTGTTCTCTAAGATTGGTACATTTAACCATCAATTCTTTAACAACTTCCATACTATCCTCACCACTACTATCCTCATCACTTGCATTGTCCCCCTTGGTTTCTTGGCACATGGGGTTTCCTTCACCTGAATCAGTTCCATTGGAACCTTCACCCTGATTATGTTGACACTGATCCAACATTGCTTGAAACAATGGTTTATCTATGACAGGAAAGTCCTTACCCTTTCTCTTCATGTTAGAAAAAACCTTTTTATTATGAGAGTGAATAGGATAAACCTTGGCGTGAACTTTCTTATTAGTAAACTATTTGTCCATAAGAAGTTGCAAAAATCTTGGATATAAGTAATGTTGGTTTGAAGAATTATCTAAGGCTTTAACCACATTATCAAAAAATAATTTTGAAAAATTGAATTTTTCTTCATTTAGCCAAGCAGATAAGGCCAGAAGCCATATTACTACTAAACTCATTCCAACCAGTAGTCTTTGGACTAAGACACTGTAACAAAGTGTGAATTAAGAATTTCCACTTTGGGGGAAAGCCACCTTTATTAAATTTCAAAGAATCATTTTTTCTTACATACCCCATCTCTTGAAGGTTTTTAAAAATTGTGAAGTCTGGAAGATTCTCAATTCCATTAATATCTCCTAGATGAAGAACTTCTCTAACAGATGCCTCTGTAACAATAATCTTCTGCCCATCCACACGGGCATGAATCTGTACTTCCTCATCAATAGTTTTGACATTTGCAGTAGCCCAAAACTGTTTGATGTTGGAAACA
>LBNU01036203.1:39687-78237 GCA_014162995.1 Artemisia annua | reverse complement strand
GCTCTCATATAAACAGGCAAGCACATAATGCCTTCAAATACTTAATTCAAATACTTCGATAAATTACTCAATCAATCATCAATCAATCAATCATTCAATCATTCAAACTAAATCAAATCGTTCACGAACTCAAGTAAGCAATCATTGCATTTAGTAAAAGAGCATGTATTCTCCCCCAAAAGTAGTTATGAAAACTTATTTAAAAGAAGGGTGGCTATGAACTCACCTTAGCCACAGCAATGCAAGAATCACAATCGACACAACTTGGCATCAAGAATTAATCACAACGATATCCAAAAGATGGGCACGACGGCACCAAGTAGTACGAACACGAGAGTACTTCCTAATACGCATACGATTATCTCAAAATATAGTTCGTACAATAATAAAGTCTATATAAGACGATGTGTCATAGTTTTCGTGGATTACTCGAATCATTACTTGTAAAAAGTTTAGTATCAACGTTTCGTAAGAAAGCGTTATGTTTCGTGTGGTGTGGTAAGGAGACATAGACTCAAGATGCAACTCACGCCAAGTGAACAAGACATCGACATGCAACTCACGCCAAAGAGGAATAAACATCTACATACAACTCACGCCAAAGAGGAAATGACATCAACAAGATCATGAAATATTAACAAACTCAAGTTAATTAAAGAAAATCTAGACAATGACGACAATTAACCATTTAATATTAAATAGGTCAATCGGTTAGTTTCGGTATTTACCCCATAATCCCAAATAGTTTAGAGTAGTTTCAATAAGTTTTATAAGGAAATCGCAAGTTAATAATTCTAATATGAAAAGTGTTTTAAAGTTTAAATAAAACTATTCATTTTAATTTCTTTGTCGGGTTTTATAAAAATAATCTTAAAAAGATTAGAAATAAAGAGTAAGTTTGGAAATAAAAATGTAAGTTTAGAAAGGTTCATAAATTTCGGCAGGACGCATCCATTTATAAAACATTTCCAAGTCGATGCGACTTAATTAAATAAATTTTCTCAACAATATTTCCCGACAAATTAATAGAAAACTAGTAAAGAGTATTCATTGTTTATTAGACATTATTACTTATTGTGTGATCGTCGCGAATCAAATATATTAAATTCATGACGAGTCTAATATATTGTATTTGCTTCAAGTCCAATAAGTCCATATTGTCCAACGTCCAATGTCCAATAAATCAATACAACTCTAGTATTTAACCAATAGTCCGAGTCAAAGTCCCAATTACCAAATCCGTTAAACATTCATGTTATCCAAATCCAAGTCACAAATCAAATAACCGATTATTAATACTCAAGTAACCAAAGCTTACCAACGATCCAAGTATATAAAATTTTATCACGTATTATCCAATGTCAAGTGCCAATTCTTAATTTACCGAAACGTACCAATGTATCAAGAGTCAAAACAATAAACTTTGGTGGTCAAATACATATTAATAACTAAAATTATTACCAAGTTTAAATAGAATTACTCATCAATTGTCACAAGTAAACTATATTCTTGCCAAAACCATTACTAGTATTCACTAATTATTTTGACACTATAACCATACACATTTAGCGGTAACAGTTTGACCCCCATTATACCAAATTTAGACAATTAAGCTCACCCTTGCCAATAGCAATTTACTCTTGTGACCATTTCACTAATCCATAACAAACAAACACCCTAACTGATTTTGCCATTTATTTGTAACACAATTCAAGTCAAACAACCCTTACAGCACTCTCTTTGACTCGACTACTAATCCAACGCACCCTTCTCGGGCATTTTCTGTGAACCGAGACCAACAACAACCAATTCAATGAGGACTATGACATAACCGGTTATAAAGAAAGAATATCAAATCTAATATTAAAACGGGTATGACCAGTCCTAGGTGGGTTTTACTCGACCCGTATACCAACTGCATCAAACGAACACCACTGAAATGTAACCCGGTTTCTCACTCACTGAGTCGACTCACCGAGTTGACTCGGTAACAAACAAGCAACAATACCCTTTTAACAGTTCCTCACCACACAAATACCTATACAAAATCTGTTTTAATCCATCTTTTTATCACACAACTTATTTTTAAATCAAGTTGTAAATCTGTTTCATAGTCCACTTTTAACATCCACGAAAACATAACACAAAACTCATAATCGGTAAATAAATAAAAAGATAACGAGTTTGGGACTCGGCATACCAACAAAATGAGAAAAGGAGAGAGGAATTGGTGGTGTCTTCTTCGAGTACAACTCGAACCACGACTCCAAACACTCGATCTATACAACAACTCACAAACGTGCATCTTTGGTTTTCGAATAACCAAGAACAACTAAAAGGTTGTAGATGGGTGACGAGTTCATTTTTTTTTTAATATATCTATCATTTAATGTTTCATATCTCAGTACTTTAATTTACTTTCATATTGTAAGAAGAAGTTGTGTTTACTCACTTACATTGAAAAAATATTTAGGCTATTTTTATATCCAAATAAGGGTGATTGTTGGGTCAATTCAGAGGCCAAAGTCTCTTAGTATTGATTTGAATGAAAAATACCCTAAGTTTATACGGTCCCTGATGTTATATCATCAGGGAGTCATCCTCAAGATGTTCTTCAGAGTCTGAAGAAGAAAGACTCATTACAATCTGAGATGGGATTCAGAGAGTGAAGACAAGAACCAAGAATTGGATGATAGAGTTAGAGTGTGATGACAATAACACTCTGACTCCCTGAAAGATCTTCTCAAACAATGATGCATTACAAAGACTTAGTGCCTCGGATAAGCAACTAAGGCTCTGAAGTCTCGCCGGGAAACTTCTTGGGAGGATAACTTCAAAGCACTTATCAAAACATAAGAAGTACCATAGTTGGTAAAAAGTACAAACAATTGTCGACACTGTTAAGCCGAAAGCATGTTTTGTAGACAAACAAGGAATAGAAGCTAAAGTACAAAGTGTAGTATAGCTTATCAAAAGTTGACACATTACTTTTACCTCATGGGTATCCACATTGCACCCGATTATAAATAGATCATTGTAAAGTGGGAAAAGGCAGATCTTATATTAAAATGTTGCAACACTTCCAAGAGCCACATTTTCCTTCTCCAAGTAAAACTATGTCCTAGAGTATAACGGGCATTAGTTCTTACTTAAACACTTAACTTTTGTTTCGTGTTTAAGTTTAGTGAGAAGATTACGTACATACTGAGTTGATATCAATATAGATCTCATATTTTTCATAGATCCAACGAATAAATCCTGGCCATCCATTTTTCATCAAAATCTATAAAAAACCATTTTCACCTTTAAAAAAAAATAAAATATCTTGCAAAAGGTAAATCGTTAAACGACGAAAAATATACTATTGCGATGAGAATTTTTTTATCTTTCAGTAGATGGGCACTTCGATATACTTTCGACGAACCTTTTTTTTTTCAAGTTTTTTGGTGTTAAAATTTGCATCTTGAAAAATCACATGGGATTTGTGTGTTAGGAATCACATGTGATTTGAAAATAGCATATCACATGTGATTTCTTCAGACGTAAATTTCAACACTTAAAAAAAAATGTTGAAAAAAAAGTTCCTTGAAACTATATAAGAGTGCCCTTTATAGATAGATGNGATCAAAAGTGGATGGCTAGGATTGGTTCATTGGATCTTTTGAGAATATTGGATCTACATTTTACTTTTCTTCATACATACTTGCCATTCAATCCCAAGTGTTGTTCCGCAAACAGTTGAGTGTAATTCTTTGTGATACATCAAATAAGAATTAAACGTTGAAAACTTTGTATCTTAACTTTATTCATAAATAATGGTTACACCAGTTTTCATTACATCATAATTAAGCATGGAAATACGTTACGTTAACTTTGTAGTTAAACTAATCTAGTAAAATGAACAACCTATATGTTCGAAGCCCTAATTCTACCTGTGCAGTATCGGTGGAAACTTGACGCAATATAAGTGGCGATCATCCCCATAAACCCTAATGGTGATCGATCTAGGAAGCATCAAGAAGAAGAAGGCGCTTTCATGCGCGTAACTGACGGTAGACTGCAGTAGAATCTTACACCATGCAGGAAAAAGGTAAGTCTTCTATAAACACCCTTATTATGTGTTTAGGTTTAGGTTGTATCTTTGATCAGGACATCTTGATATTAGGTGATGTAGCAATTAGAGTATTTGTTTGTTCCAAAGAAATACTCGTGGAAGTATTTCCCCGGGTCGCAGTCCCAACGAAGGTTGAATTTGAGATTGTCGGTTTGTGCTCGTGAAATCGTGAAGTGAATAGTGAATAAAAGTGAGGATATGGGGATTATAAACTACGGATAATGAAATATCAATTAAAATCAATCATTAAAGCTATGGGAACAAGTAATGGGGCACAGGGATACCTAAAACGTAAATTTAAACTAGAAACGGGAATTAAAACGTAACGGAACGCGTCTAAAAGGCAAACTAATTAATCCTAAGGTCTACAGGCATGAAAACAATTATCCTAGATTCTAAATGTAAAAATAAAATTTTGGAAAAAGAAAAATATTTTTTAAAACTTTTTATTTATTTATTATGGATTAAAAGCTAAAAATAAGAAATAAAATAATTATATATAGTATAAGTTAAGAAGTAATTATGAGATTTTTATAAAAAAATACTTAAAACTAATAAGAATAAAGGAAAAATATTAAGAAAAAAAAAGCTCTAATATTTAAGCTAGAATAAGCAGTTTATTAAAATAAGCTAAAAGCTAAGATGTGGTTACATAAAAAACAATGTGAAGATATTATGAGAAGACCCTAGGCCACGTTTGGTAGCAAGATGGTGTTGTGAGACTTTAACAAGGGAGAGGTCACAGGTTCGAATCCTGGCCTCTCCTTTTTGCAAAACATTTTATTTTTGAAAACTTTTTGAACAAACTTATTAAACAAACAAGTACTTTTTATAACTACAACTATTTATGAAAAGCTCTGAATAAGCAGATAAAAGGGAGAACAGAAAGCAGTTAAGGCATAAGGTACTTTATGGAAACTAAAAGCTAATCTAAAACTTCTTAAAAGCTAAACTAAGGGAGATCTAAGCTAAGGAATCTAGGGGAACCTAAATAAGCTAAATGGAACAGAGAAAAGCAGGTTATAAGCACTAACTAATAGCTTAAAATGAGCATATAAGCAAAAGGGCTGCTGATGGTACAATGGGCTGAGGGGCAGATTAAGGTGTCCTAAAAGCTATTCAAATAATAAGCAAAACCCAAAATAAACAAAAACAGTCCTAGTAAAGCAAGCAAACTACCTAGAAAAGCAATATGGGGCATTATGGAAAAAGATTAAGCTGTGAAAAAGGCCTACATGATCTGACAGATAAGCAAATAAGAGACTATTTGAAATATTGCTAAAACAGTTCACTAGGGGGTTTTTTTAGCAAAGATTTAGGTGTGCAAAAGATGAAATTAATGTGAAAAGGCTGTTGATAAGTGAATACAAGCTAGGATAGAGTAATTAGAAACAAAAATTATGGATTTTGATAGAGATTTGAAGCATGAAAAATGAAATCTAAAAGGTCTAAATGAGACAGAAGCTAACTGATACATAATTGGTAAATGGGTCAAATGGTGAAAATGCAGATTTTGACTAAATGAGGGTCTAAACCAGATTGTGATCAGGTATGCTAAACCATTATTGACTAAATGTAAGCAAAAACAACAACCAAAACTCCCTAAATCAAGATTAAGCAGAATCTACTCATCAAAACAGTTTTATGAAGCAACAATAGGAAAACTAATGCACATGATCTCAAATGGACAAAAAGGGTCTCAAGCACAAAAAGTTATCTTGTGCCAAACACTCCTAACTGTCTAACTGTTGACATTTTTTGAGATGAAAAAATAAGTTTAAACATGGAAAGCTCTCAGTGAGCTATAATTGAGTTTATCAAAGCTTTTAGAACAGTAAATGATGGATTAAAAAACAGTAAACAAGCTTAAAGGGAATGTGAGACATAATTTAAATAGCACAACTAAAACTTTAATAAAACTAAAACTTGAGTTTACAAAAACTTGAGAATTAAAGAAACATCAAAAGCTGAATACAAGCTAACGCTAAAGCTACAATTAAGCTTATCCTAAATCTACAGTTACTCTACTTTACCCCACTCCTAATGAACCAAATGTGAAGGAGAGGAGGTCCTTATATGGCACGGGGAGAGAGGAGCCTAGGGTTCTGTGAAGCTTCCAGAAGCTAATTTGAGCCGTTTGATCCTTATCCCACCAACAATGTCATCATCTTATCCATTCTTGACCCTTAGATCAATTGCCACCTCAAACGGTCCGATGAAATTGCTCCATTTTGCCATGCTGGATGGATTATGACACCATCTGATGATGTGTCAGTGCTTCCAGAAGGGGTCTTCCTCGTACTAGAATCTTAGATGAAAAGGATAGGAGCAGGGTAACTTTTGTAGGGAAGATGTACAGTTGTGGTAAAAGGCGCGTATGTATTTTTTATCTGTTGTGAAGGTTTGACTGCGGGTGAGTGGGTTTGATCGGGTTGGGATAATTGGGTTTATTAATTATAAGTGGTGGGCTGGGTCATTAATGGGATGGGGGGTGTGTTGGGTTTATGGTTTTAATTATTTTGGGTTTTAGTGAATAAATGGGATCCGGTTTGGAGATAAATCACAAGGACCATAAGTGTAATTTTTGAAATCATTAGGACCAATTCTGTCAACTCCACAAATATTATCCAAGGGTTTATATTGACAACTCCATGATAATCCAAGGTCTTTGCTTGTCATTTCCCCAAATAATTCTTCAAAAGGACCAAATATGACATATGATGAAACTTGGAGGACTGAAGTTGACAACTTCTTCAAACTTTGCTTCACGGATTAATTTGCACTTCTTTGAATCTTTAAGGTTGACTTTTGACATTATGAGCTCAAATTTGACCGTATGCTTCCCCGGCTTCGGCTTTTGACACTTTTCCAATTCTCGTGCTCGTTTTGTCTTATTATTTTGGTTTTGTCCAATATTTCACATATCCGTACCTGCACAATCACAAACACAAAAACAACATATATTTGGCAATTATGGGTTAGTTTTTGGTCTATTTGGTCGGGTTTTGGTCAAATAAAGGTATGTGAATTATCACATACCAAAATCCCCCAGACTAAGGTATTGCCGTGTCCTCACGCAATGTAATCACTTCACACTTATGAGATAAATAATTTAGAAACTTTTTTTACTAACTTTGAAAAGTAGCAAGAACGTTCAAAAGAGATTTCAAAATCATTTATTCTCTAAAACGCCCCGTTATTCCATTTTATTCCACGTACTAACTTTACACCACTTATTTTTGTACTTTTCTCACTTACTTTATTCTCGTGACGGTATGTTAACTTTCGTTATTATGCAATAACGTTTAGGGTCATAGAGTAGAAACACGTTTCATGGAGAAGTGACCATACGGATAAAATTCATCGTCCCTGATTTTTCATGAGTCCCCAAACTAAGCTTAAAAACGAGATCACAGCTTACTTACAAGTTAGATGCTAACGCTACTCATGGAAGTTACTTGTATAATAACTTCTCGCTCCCATTTTCCTATTTTATCTAGATTTTTTTTGTTGAGAAATTAATTTCTTCATATTTTCTCGTTTTGATAATTTTTAGTCCGATAAGATACCAAGTTTAGACGCTAAGTAGTTTTCCATCTTCTCTCAAGAATCGTTGCTTTAAAAATGAGGTCCACATCAAGGAATTGGGATACAATCGAATACATATATATAAGTTGAGGAGAAACTCACGTGCACCTCATGTGACTAGTCTAGGACCATCCACATGCACCTCACGCGCCATCAACTTTTATAATAACTTAAGCACTTCAATTCATCCACATACATAACTTTTCATAACTTTTTTTTTTTTTTTTTTTTTTTTTTTTTTTTTTTTTTTTTTTTTTTTTTTTTTTTTTTTTTTTTTTTTTGCTAAACATAACCATGGAACTTTACGGGGTAGTTCCAAAACCACATACATAACTATAAATCCAAAGACCGGATCTCGAATCTGCAACTTATTACACTTTAACTTTATTTGAGACGTATTCCTTGATGTGTACCCAACTTTTAAAACAAAGATTCTTTTGAGAAGATAAAGAACTAAATTTTGTCAAAACCTAACATCTTTAATTATTTTACACATAATATGGGGTGAAACAATTTTGTGGGAGCAAAAAGCCACAAGTACCTTCGATGAGCTCTAAAGAGAACCAACTATTCCACGCTTAGCATCTAACTTCTAAATAAACTCTATCATTTCTCGTTCTCCGCATATTAAAAATCTCAAATAATGAAATCCACGGATGCTTAGCCGATAATCAAGCCACGCATATATAAAGTCAAATACGGGAACTTGCAAAATCTTAGAAAGAATTCGCGTTTTATAGCTCCTAGTGTAAGTGACTAGCGAAAGCTCTTCAAGCCATGCATGTTAAAAGTCAAGTACGAGATCTTACAAAAGAGTAGCTTCTTGTGTACAAGACTAGCATAAGCTTTTATGATCATCATTGGTTAAGGGAACAAGCTAGGGCTCAACACGCCCGGATCAAGTCAAAATTTTATTCCTTCTCTCGCCAGCTGGAAAGTCAACAAGGTGTCAAAACTCTTATTATATTTTTGCACATCTTTTTCAACTTTTTCACATTTTTTTGTACTTTTTCACAACATTTTCATCATTTGTTTCTTTGAAATTTTTCAAAATTTTCAAATTTTTTCATTTTTTAGGAAAAACGGGGTTGCGAGAGTAAACGACAAAGGTGAAAGTGCAAGGTCAAATCAAATCGAAGATTCACCCCCCAGACTAAAGATAAACATTGTCCTAAATGTTTCAAAGGTAAGGGTAATCCTAACAAAAATCTAGGCCATTTATTAATTATGCCAAAAGATAAACGTTAGTCGATAAGATTAGGATATCGGATTTCCCATAAAAGCAACGATGAATGAGACTCGAGTGGAGTAAAGATAAAACACACAAGCACGAGAGTCTTCATAAATGGGGGCAAATCCTGGACATACACAAACAACCACGAAAACACGAGAAATGGAAGAGCTCGCCCTCCTCACGTCACATTAGTAAAAGAAAATAGAAAGAAGATAGAAAGCATAAGCATGGGGTGCCTCCCACGAAGCGCTTGTTTATTATCGAGTCGTGTAGCTTGAATCGCCCCGAATTTAATTAATCTTGGGGGAGCAAATGGAACGGACACCTGGCATGAAAAATGGAGATGCCGGGGTCGAAGACGGTATCCTCAATCCCGGTAGAGTGGAAAAGTGAAGAAATAATGGGATAAGTAAAGAATGGGTGAAACACTCGGATGATGAAAGCAAAGTCAAATTTTGAATCACGGGTGGGTTGGGTAGGTAAAATATCAAGCATCGGAACATCATAGTTAGAAATCTCATCCACCACTCCAACAATATCTTCATCCGTATCAGATTCAAAATCCACGTCCGGTGGTTTCGCGGGTTGATGCGTGGTTTTGTGACCTTACAACAGGTTTTACCTCTCGAGGGATCTCAAGAGGCTTACAACCCCACCAGGCAGTGTACCTGACCGATGTAGTATAGGATAGTGGTAAGTACGGGGGATTGATCGTTCTCTCACAGGGAATAGTGTTCGTGAGGATAGAAAAGCTATTCTAATAGGTCTAAGGGTGGAAGGAAAATTCTTTTTGTATTTTTATGTTTTATGGAAAGCAATTAAAATCTCGGTTTTTAGAGGAAGGGCGGAATTAGTTGCTAGTCAACTAACCCAAGATTACTACTTATGCAAATTAAAATAAAATAAATATCTAAACTATTGTGGTTGTGAAAACAATATGGAGAAAATTGTGTTTACTTAGATTTCATTACTCCCTAACTATCTTTTACCGGTTAATTGATATGTAAGTTACTTGTGTGGATGAAGGGTGTATTCCTAATAACTCATGGAGTGGCATACATATCTCTCCAATTCTATGAGCTCTTATCTCGCCCTATGCCATGCACGGCACAACCATAGGGGTTGTAAACAGTGGCTCATGCGTTAAATACTACCTTAATTGCCTAGTATGCCTTGGCTACATGTTTCCCAAGACGTTCAAGCACGTTACCATAAAGGAGGTTGGCCAGTTTTCTTGAGCCTAACATTGATGGAACAATCATCCCAACAAACAACAACACACACCAATCAACCAATAATTAATAGTTAGGTTTCATTAGATCTAAGCAAACACTAGAGAATTTAGCTACACATGTTAATTAAAAGACAAGCAAAAGAGATAATCAACCAACACATAGACATATTGATTGAATTAAAGTGAAGACTTATCTTTAATTAAGCATGAGGGTTCCAAGGGTTGGAAACCCTAAAAAGTACAGAAAATTCGTCTTTAGGGTTTGCCCTAAAAGTTCTCCACAAAGTTCCACACTAATGAATGAAAATTAGAAAACTATATATAGATTTTACACTCTGACGGCGTCAGGTTATAAGGGCTGACGCCGTCAGCTCGCCGCCATTAGGTTTCTCGGATGGCCTAGATCCACTTCTGACGCCGTCACCTTATAAATCCTTCTGGGCCGTCACTCTTTAACTTTACTCCTGACGGCCTACTTTTCCTAACACCTGACGGCGTCAGGTGTTAAATCCAAAATTTCCTCTGGCCCGTCATTTGATAATTGGTTTCCACTCTTTTGTCAAGGCTTTCTGACGGCGTCACCTTGTGACTTCTGACGCCGTCAGGTTGTAAATCTTCATCTTTTGAGACTTTGTCGTTTTCTTCACTTTTATGCTCCAAAAACGTCCGAATATGCATGTTTTCCAGAATTCCTCTCAAAAGTACCTAAAATGACAAAAGGAACGATTTAGGGCAATATTTGATCACATTTATACGAATTAGGGCTTAAATGACCCCCTAAAAGCGTAACACTTTTCGTCTCTTCACGGGTGGACGAGAGGATGGAAAATCGAAGAGAAATGAGTCAACTTCGGAAAGTAAATCATCATCATGTATTTCTTCAAGAACATTTCTTCGAAGGTCATTCTCGTAATTCTCAATACCCGGTGGTATCGAGTCAACCGTAGCAAGAAATAGATCGACATCCTCTAAAAGAGGGTCACGTGACGGATTATCGGAAATGGCACTCAAAATAATTTCAGATTCGATCTCAAAGTCAAAACGCTCATAATTCGGAAGAGAGATATCAGCATGAATAGTGGGACTGCCACTACTCGTCTCTTCAAATCGAAAAATTTCAAGCTCGGGTAAGAAATCACTATCCATATCGGGGATAGGAGAAGAAATCGGAGGATCATTTAATGCCTCGATCTTAGAAATGAGAAGATTGATGTTCAATAATTTCTCACGAAGAGCATCATCTTGGATTTCGGTTTCTTCATTATTCTCTTCTTCTAAGCTGACGAGCTCAGAAGGTAACTCCTCCACATAGTCGATGTCTCCACAAGATAAAGACTCGTCATCTTTAGAATCGGAGAACATCTCAATACGATCATTCAAATTAACAATCGGAGGTAAATCAAGTCTAGAAGAACATCTTGAAGAATCCGGAGGTGGGACAAGTGGTGTGCTTTGAAAGCTAGGAATTTTCACCACTTCCGTTATGGTCTCTGCTTCTTGTTCTTGATAAACGTGAAGATTAGGCAAGTTGTTCCCTTTAGTACCGCTTTAAGCTCAGTACGTTTGCTTGACCAACTTTGAACCGTAAATCGTGAAAGGTTTGGATCAATTCTTGACGGTTTAGGAGCCGAAATGGTAGGTTTGTCATTAATAGCACGTATCTCAGGCTGTGAAGGGTAATCCGATAAATTTGGTGATTCATTAGAAGAATTTGGATTTGTATTAATGAATAATTCGCACACATTACAAAATCCATCTCTACAATTATATCCACACCTTTCACACATACACTTGTAACAACGATACGCATTCTCCATCGGACTCTTGCAATGAAAACAATGATAGCCGAGAGACGCCATAAGAATTAAACATAAGAGGAAGAAAGATATAGAATTAAACAATTTAGAGGATTAGAGAAGAAGAATTAAACGAATAAGAGGATAAGACGAATATTTTTAGATTTTTATGATGGAAACACAAAAGAAAATATTTTTGGGTTTTTGAAATTAGAAACACAAAAGAAAAATAAAATATTTTTGGTTTTTTATATTTCTTTGAAAATATTTACAAAAAAACGATAACTTCAAAGGGAAGGATCTTCAAAACACGAAACAACGAATGGAATCGACGCACTCATCTCAAGCCTTCCCCGGCAGCGGCGCCATTTTAATTGATGTAGCAATTAGAGTGTTTGTTTTTTCAAAGAAATACTCGTGGAAATATTTCCCCGAGTCGTAGTCCCAACGAAGGTTGAAGTTGAGATTGTCGGTTCGTGCTCGTGAAATCTTGAAGTGAATAGTGAATAAAAGTGAGAATATGGGGATTATAAACTACGGATAATGAAATATCAATTAAAAACAATCATTAAAGTTAAGGGAACAAGTAATGGGGCATAGGGATACCTAAAACGTAAATTTAAACTAGAAACGGGAATTAAAACGTAACGGAACGCGTCTAAAAGGCAAACTAATTAATCCTAAGGCCTACGGGCATGAAAACAATTATCCTAGATTCTAAATGTAAAAATAAAACTTTGGAAAAAGAAAAATATTTTTTAAAACTTTTTATTTATTTATTATGGATTAAAAGCTAAAAATAAGAAATAAAATAATTATATATAGTAATAGTTGAGAAATAATTCTGAGAGTTTTATAAAAAATACTTAAAACTAATAAGAGTATAGGAAAAATATTAAGAAAGAAAAAACTCTAATATATAAGCTAGAATAAGCAGTTTATTAAAATAAGCTAAAAGCTAGGATGGTGTTGTGAGACTTTAACAAGGGAGAGGTCACAGGTTCGAATCCTGGCCTCTCCTTTTTGCAAAACATTTTATTTTTGAAAACTTTTTGAACAAACTTATTAAACACATGAAAACAAGTACTTTTTATAACTACAACTATTTATGAAAAGCTCTGAATAAGCCGATAAAAGGGAGAACAAACAGCAGTTAAGGCATAAGGTACTTTATGGAAACTAAAAGCTAATTAAAAACTTCTTAAAAGCTGAACTAAGGGAGATCTAAGATAAGGAATCTAGGGGAACCTAAATAAGCTAAATGAGACAGAGAAAAGCAGATTATAAGCACTAACTAATAGCTTAAAATGAGCATATAAGCAAAAGGGCCGCTGATGGTACAATGGGCTGAGGGGCAGATTAAGGTGTCCTAAAAGCTATTCAAATAATAAGCAAAACCCAAAATAAGCAAAAACAATCCTAGTAAAGCAAGCAAACTACCTAGAAAAGCAATATGGGGCATTATGGAAAAAGATTAAGCTGTGAAAAAAGGCCTACATGCTCTGACAGATAAGCAAATAAGAGACTATTTGAAATATTGCTAAAACAGTTCACTAGGGGGTTTTTTAGCAAAGATTTAGGTGTGCAAAAGATGAAATTAATGTGAAAAGGCTGTTGATAAGTGAATACAAGCTAGGATAGAGTAATTAGAAACAAAAATTATGGATTTTGATCGAGATTTGAAGCATGAAAAATGAAATCTAAATGGTCTAACTGAGACAGAAGCTAACTGATGCATAATTGGTAAATGGGTCAAATGGTGAAAATGCAGATTTTGACTAAATGAGGGTCTAAACCAGATTGTGAACAGGTATGCTAAACCATTATTGACTAAATGTAAGCAAAAACAACAACCAAAACTTCCTAAATCAAGATTAAGCATAATCTACTCATCAAAACAATTTTATGAAGCAACAATAAGAAAACTAATGCACATGATCTCAAACTACTTAAAACTACCTACAGATGCAAGAAAACTACTACAGGAAACGAATTAATTTGATCAAATGGACAAAAAGGGTCTCAGGCACAAAAAGTTATTTTGTGCCAAACACTCCTAACTGTCTAACTGTTGAGATTTTTTGAGATGAAAAAACAAGTTTAAACACGGAAAGCTCTCAGTCAGCTATAATTGAGTTTATCAAAGCTTTTAGAACAGTAAATGATGGATTAAAAAACAGTAAACAAGCTTAAAGGGAATGTGAGACAGAATTTAAAAAGCACAACAGAAACTTTATTAAAACTAAAACTTGAGTTTACAAAAACTTGAGAATTAAAGAAACATCAAAAGCTGAATACAAGCTAACGCTAAAGCTACAATTAAGCTTATCCTAAATCTACAGTTACTCTACTTTACCCTAATCCTAATGAGCCAAATGTGAAGGAGAAGAGGTCCTTATATAGCACGGGGAGAGAGGAGCCTAGGGTTCTGTGAAGCTTCCAGAAGCTAATTTGAGCCGTTTGATCCTTATCTCACCAACAATGTCATCATCTTATCCATTCTTGACCCTTGGATCAACTGCTACCTCAAACGGTCCAATGAAATTGCTCCATTTTGCCATGCTGGATGGATTATGACACCATCTGATGATGTGTCAGTGCTTCCAGAAGGGGTCTTCCTCGTACTAGAATCTTAGGTGAAAAGGATAGGAGCAGGGTAACTTTTGTGGGGAAGATGTACAGTTGTGGTAAAAGGCGCGTATGTATTTTTTTATCTGTTGTGAAGGTTTTACCGTGGGTGAGTGGGTTTGACCGGATTGGGATAATTGGGTTTATTAATTATAAGTGGTGGGCTGGGTCATTNCACCACTTCCGTTATGGTCTCTGCTTCTTGTTCTTGATAAACGTGAAGATTAGGCAAGTTGTTCCCTTTAGTACCGCTTTAAGCTCAGTACGTTTGCTTGACCAACTTTGAACCGTAAATCGTGAAAGGTTTGGATCAATTCTTGACGGTTTAGGAGCCGAAATGGTAGGTTTGTCATTAATAGCACGTATCTCAGGCTGTGAAGGGTAATCCGATAAATTTGGTGATTCATTAGAAGAATTTGGATTTGTATTAATGAATAATTCGCACACATTACAAAATCCATCTCTACAATTATATCCACACCTTTCACACATACACTTGTAACAACGATACGCATTCTCCATCGGACTCTTGCAATGAAAACAATGATAGCCGAGAGACGCCATAAGAATTAAACATAAGAGGAAGAAAGATATAGAATTAAACAGTTTAGAGGATTAGAGAAGAAGAATTAAACGAATAAGAGGATAAGACGAATATTTTTAGATTTTTATGATGGAAACACAAAAGAAAATATTTTTGGGTTTTTGAAATTAGAAACACAAAAGAAAAATAAAATATATTTTGTTTTTTATATTTCTTTGAAAATACTTACAAAAAAACGATAACTTCAAGGGGAAGGATCTTCAAAACACGAAACAAAGAATGGAATCGACGCACTCATCTCAAGCCTTCCCCGGCAGCAGCGCCATTTTAATTGATGTAGCAATTAGAGTGTTTGTTTTTTCAAAGAAATACTCGTGGAAATATTTCCCCGAGTCGTAGTCCCAACGAAGGTTGAAGTTGAGATTGTCGGTTCGTGCTCGTGAAATCTTGAAGTGAATAGTGAATAAAAGTGAGAATATGGGGATTATAAACTACGGATAATGAAATATCAATTAAAAACAATCATTAAAGTTAAGGGAACAAGTAATGGGGCATAGGGATACCTAAAACGTAAATTTAAACTAGAAACGGGAATTAAAACGTAACGGAACGCGTCTAAAAGGCAAACTAATTAATCCTAAGGCCTACGGGCATGAAAACAATTATCCTAGATTCTAAATGTAAAAATAAAACTAAAGGGAGGTCAAGTAGAAAGCCAGGATAATTTGCTATTCGCACAAGGCGAACACTCTAAGAATGGAAAACGTTTTTCCAAGAATAAGGGTAGATCAAACTACTCACGAGGGAACTGGCAAAATAACAAGTCTAAGGATAACTCGAATGGAGAAAATTCAACTCACAAAGATAAGTCTAATAAAGGCAGACGTGAGTGGGATATAAGGAAAGCAAAATGTTTCAATTGCGGGAAACTAGGACATATTAAGAAAGACTGCAGAAAACCATCAACAAACAAGGAACAATCAAACCTTATCTTAGAAGACGATGAACCATCAAAAGAATCCTAGTTTTAAATGGATACCAAAAGTTAATGATATGTGCGTTTCTAACCCATCGGAACCCACTTCTTCTAAGGGTTCCAATGTGACCATTGCTCCACCTTTGTCTTCTTCATGTGATGCAGGTGGTTCAAATCATACTTTGGATTGTTGATAGCGGCTGTTCCCGACACATGACAGGCAATCTCAAAATGTTAAAGAACTTTGTTTCAAAGTTTATAGGCACTATCAGATTCGGGAATGATCACTTTGCTGCTATCATGGGCTATGGAGATTATATCACAGGGAACATCGAAATTAGNAACTGCTACCTCAAACGGTCCAATGAAATTGCTCCATTTTGCCATGCTGGATGGATTATGACACCATCTGATGATGTGTCAGTGCTTCCAGAAGGGGTCTTCCTCGTACTAGAATCTTAGGTGAAAAGGATAGGAGCAGGGTAACTTTTGTGGGGAAGATGTACAGTTGTGGTAAAAGGCGCGTATGTATTTTTTTATCTGTTGTGAAGGTTTTACCGTGGGTGAGTGGGTTTGACCGTATTGGGATAATTGGGTTTATTAATTATAAGTGGTGGGCTGGGTCATTAATGGGATGGGGTGTGTGTTGGGTTTATGGGTTTAATTATTTTGGGTTTTAGTGAATAAATGGGATCCGGTTTGGAGATAAATCACAAGGACCATAAGTGTAATTTCTGAAATCATAAGGACCAATTCTGTCAACTTCATAAATATTATCCAAGGGTTTATATTGACAACTCCATGATAATCCAAGGTCTTTGCTTGTCACTTCCCAAATAATTCTTCAAAAGGACCAAATATGACATATGATGAAACTTGGAGGACTGAAGTTGACAACTTCTTCAAACTTTGCTTCACAGATTAATTTGCACTTCTTTGAATCTTTAAGGTTGACTTTTGACATTATGAGCTCAAATTTGACCATATGCTTCCCCGGCTCCGGCTTTTGACACTTTTCCAATTCTCATGCTCGTTTTGTCTTATTATCTTTGTTTTTGTCCAATATTTCACATATCCGTACCTACATAATCACAAACACAAAAACAACATATATTTGGCAATTATGGGTTAGTTTTTGGTCTATTTGGTCGGGTTTTGGTCAAATAAAGGTATGTGAATTATCACATACCATTAGGGTTTGGTCTGCATGGCGTTTATGTGTTTATTTTTCGCTGTGCATGTTTTATATGCCATGTGAGTGACCACCAAAACCCTACAGCCTTCACACGTGCACCTTATATAGAAAATGTTATGCCTCAACCATGATTCATCTTCATTGGTCACAATACTTAAAGCTTTCCATACCACTAGCATTTCTCTAGAGTCGCTTAAGTGATTTCCTCTTGATCAAAAACGTTCTCTTTGACCGCATCCGTATATTCATCAAACACCTGACCAAAATCTTCTTTTAGTAAGGTAACAAATTGACGGTTTGGGCAGTCAGCGGCAGAATGACCAACACCTTGACACTTGAAACAACGCTTACCAGTTGCAACCCTTCCGGTTCTAGAACATGAATTGGAATTTTGATTTTGAATTTGAGTCGAATTATGAGTTGCACCAGTACCTGAATTTCTAATCGGGTTTAGACTAACCACCTGTTTACCGTTTTCAGTCACCATAACACGTTTTGGGAATTGAAAGTTACTGATCTTTTTCTTTAATTGGTGCTTCTACCTGAGGGCCAACCGAAACACATCATTATACAATTGAATTTGTTGGAGCTAGACCACATCAGGCATTTCTGTCCTTAAGCTTGCTAAATATCGAGCAACTTTTTGTTCTTCTTCATCCACATTACAACCATCCTTAACCAATCACATTCACCAGTGAAATTTCAACCGATATACTACTAACTTGTATGAAATTATGATATTTTCAATGAAAGCTTCTCGCTTATAATGAATAGGAAGAAATTTAGCCATCATTCTTTTCATCTTGTGCCAACTCAGTATCTTTGGCTTTCCATCCCTAATGCGTTGTTTCTTCACATGATCCCACCGAATAGAAGTATTCTTTTTCAATTTTATGGCTATTAACTTGACTTTTTGTTAATCGTTCAGAATTTTAATATCAAAAACTCGTTCCACGATATGTAACCAGTTTATGAATTCATCAGGATGAGGTTTACTTTCATGCCGAGGTCCTCAGAACGTGCTAATCGTCCCGGTCTGAAGCCACGATCTCGATGACGACGATTAGTCCCCATGGGTTAACGTCTTCTTCTTCGTTACTCACTGAGTCGGTATCCAATCCCTCGTCTTCTCCATTGTTACTATTAGAAACACTGTTGACTTCGCGATTGATATCCCGATGTACATCTAACCTAGCTAGCTGCTGCAAATAGACATTCTTGTTCCCTGATTCGTCTTCCTTGTGCTGAAATTTCGAGATCACGTTGGTCCCAAAGATGTCGTGTGGAACCTCTTCACTGCCAGTCTGCCATCGACACCTCAACGAGGCTGACCACGCACTCGTCCCCCTCGACGCCCTCACGACCATGTGGTTGTTTATCGGCCATCAGTATGATTCGAGCCAACGAATCTGTTACCAAATGATGTATTAACCAGTGTGAACAACAATATTGTACGGTGGCAGAAAGAACAATGGTTGAAGAGAAAAGTAGTTTCTCTATTTTTTGATATTTGACAAAATAACCAACTGCTTCCTACACATCCTTATTAGGCTTTATATAGCAACCATAAAATAAAATAAAAGTAATACTGAAACATAAAAATAAAACTACCCATGATCAGACCATGGGAAGTCAGCAACTGCTTGGTCTTTGAAAGTCAATAATCTCGTTTTACTGCTTCATCAAACTAGAAGGACCAAAGTCGTAGATAGGAAACTTAATAACCGAATTGTTAGTTAAGTTAGTTAAAAGAATCTAGCCCTAATTTGAAAGGGTGTGTCGATTCTGTACATTGAACCCACGAAGGGATGCGATGGTTCATGGCAACCATTCGCTGCTTATATATAGTTAAACATATGTACCGATTACAAGTTTAGAACGTTAATAAAAGTTATTCAGATTCTGTACATTGCAATTTCATATCGTTTCTCATATTAGGGACTAACAGTCTTAGCCACTTGTACTATATTGCATAAGGGTAAAACAAACAAGTATAGAATTCATAGCCAAAACTTACAATTTATCAATAGTATAGGAGTCAAGCAATTATCTTCACGTATATTTTATTTGTTACAAATGTTTTAATTTGAGTTTAGTTAGTTAATGTCGCGTGTGGACTACTTGGAGAACACCATGGGTCATCGGTGATAAACTGCATCCAAGAATCATCTTTATCGTCTTCCTCTATGCACGACGATGAAGCTACAGGAACATCCGGCGACATTGATTCATAGTCATTGCAATTGGTAATGGTTGGAGAATATTGTGATACTATCATGCTAGTATGTCCATTATCGTCGAGGTCAACACATATGCCATTTTTCTTGAAAACACGACATAATGCATAAGAGTCCTGTATATGCGATAAAAAGATTCAATTGTTATAAAATGATGAAAACATAACGTTTTTACACATATATAGTAAAAGAAATACGAAATATATATTGTTTTTCACTTTATGATGGGGATGGGAGAAGATACTTTTGTCCGATTAGAGTAAAAGACAAAAAGTAAATTGAGACCTTTGCTTTGCAATCGAGGAGATCTATGATTCATCTCTCTCACAAGTAAAGAATATATCGATTAAAGAATTAAGAAAAAATCACACAAACTACTTCAAATTTCTACTTGTGAAGATCCATACTCAACATTTCAATAGCATTCTTAAGAATGGGAATTACTTAAAGTTCATACTCACCTCAATTATGGTTCCATTGCAACTTGCAAGTGTTATGCATAACAATAACATTGTCACTTGGATAAATTTAGCTATAGATAATGTGCTTGTTTACGTATAGTTTTTGTGCATTGTTTTTATTTTTGTATTATTAGGTCACTGGACTCTTTATTTTTATTGTGCACATGTTACTATGCTATGCATTGTTTTTATTTTTGTATTTTTCAGCTTTTCCTGATTAATGAAATCATTTATTGTCATGTTAATAACTTAAGTAGTTAAATTAATCAACTTCGACATTAAATTGCTTAACAATATATAATCATGCATATGGAAAAAAGCCAAAATGTAAATGATTCTTATATATTATCAAATTTTACTATTTGTGTGTCTATCATTTTTTCTATTAAATATACTAAATTTTAAAAGTTTTTATGTTATGTACTAATTACATAAGAAAAGATAAATATAGTCAAGTCACTAGTTATAATACCCGCGCACGCGCGGGTTTTTTTTAAAATTTTTTTTTTAATGATATATTTTTATTTATTAAAAAACAAATAATTTAATCTTTAAATTTGTTTTGTTGATATACTACATAAGTAGAAGATAAACACACAAGATAAAGATAAGATGCAACTAACCATAGGATTAAACTTTTTAAATGATTATCTTTAATAATAAAAAATTATAATTAAAATCATAATAAAAAAATTATTAATAAAAAAGGAATGGTTCCATTTTTTTAAATGAAAAATTCCCAAAAGGGGTTTTGTTTTATTATATAAAAGATTTAATTAAAAGGGAAAAAAAAAAAAAAAAAAAAAAAAAAANNNAAAAAAAAAAAAAAAAAAAAAAAAAAAAAAAAAAAAAAAAAAAAAAAAAAAAAAAAAAAAAAAAAAAAAAAAAAAAAAAAAAAAAAAAAAAAAAACAATATACAACAAAGTGAAATACGTCAATTCAAATATAAATTTTGACACATATCATGTGTAACTAAACCAACAATATACTTTAGCTTAGTGACAAACATATTTAGACAACAAAAATATAAAATGTCACAAAAGCGTAACATATTTTGATTTGATTGTTGAAAAAAATCACTATATTCGTCAATTAAGTCATTCAGCTATGTTTAAATTGCTGTAAATACACTCGTGACGGTTTGACTTATTTTATTAAGCTAAAAGATTGATTGTGTCGTCGTGGCAATGTAATTTGACACCGTTTTTGTATTTTTATTTGTCCAACTAAGCTTCAATATCAATCAAAATATCAATGTGTTTCACATTAACAAAATCGATCCATGTTAACCAACAGAATCAAACCCGTCAAAAAAGCTTTTCAACAATTAAAATATAATTCTAAAGCTTAACAAAATAAGTAGATTGATAGTGGCTTTTTCAATAATTTAACAAAAGTACATGTGGGGGTTTTTTGACATTTACCGTATAATTTAATTTACTTATATATTTAGACAACATATACTTGTCCTATTCTTTGCAAGCAATTGGCAATGTATCCTAATTTTCGTGCACAAATGATGACTTTCAGCTTTAAAATTTAAGAATGCATTTTCCTATTTTGTGCCAAGATATACACCGTTAACATTAGAATTGATGAGTTCGTCGATATTGAGTGTAGTTAGCCATTAAAAAGGGATATAACTATTTGATTTTGTATGAATTGTAAAAAATATTCTAAACAAAGTTTGCAATTAGTATCATTTAATTATTCAAATAAGTAATTTTTAAGGAAAACATGCAAAAGAATATTGCAACAATCAATGTAGAATAACAGCCTAATAAAATTTAACTTCATTGTCTTATAACACCTGAATCATAGGTATTTAAATCAATGGGATGATAATCTATACCTGGACACCGTACGTGTCTGGGCAATCTTTATCATCGAGACGATACTCGTGCATCACCCAGTCTGTTCTGATTCCTTGTGGTGCACGTCCGCGATAATACACCAAAGTCTTTTTCATTCCAATGTTGCGATTATGACCTTGGCTTATAACTCTCCTATCTTTACCTGTAGATTTCCAGTACCCAGCCCTTGTCGCTCTATTTGTTCTGAACCCATTTGGATATTTTCGGTCCCGTGGTCCAAAAAAGTACCATTCTGGATCTCTACTAGGTAAAAATGACTTCTCTGCCCATTCGACAAACATGAATCGTCAATAGAAATTATAAGGGAAATAATCATTTATCCTTACCATCGCTACAATTATTTTCTTTGTCACACACACTAAAAGATCGATACCAAATTTTTTATTATACTATCCAAAATATTGCAAAAGTTTCTAAGAGTATACACCTTAAATGTGCATAGCCCGATGGTCCAACTAGGGTTTTAAGCATTGCAAATATGCATTGAAACATATGTTTCATTAGTTTTCGACCATATCTAACTCAGCTAGTTCATTTCTCAATATGAATCACACAAAGTTTAAGTTTTCCGTGCAATATAGAGAAAGCAATCAAAGCTTTTAGAGAGCCATTAACACCTATGATATTTNGAAAAAAAAAAAAAAAAAAAAAAATCTTATAAAAAAAAAAAAACACCAAAAAAATTAAAAAAAAAAAAAAAAAAAAAAAAAAAAAAAAAAAAAAAAAAAAAAAAAAAAAAAAAAAAAAAAGAAAAGAAAAGAAAAAAGAGTGATATAATTAAGTAAAAAGAAGAAAGAAACCTGCTAACTCCCATGGCTCACATTTATAGAGATCAACTTCAGGAATGATATCAAGTTCGATCTCTTGGCCATGAATCTTCCTTTTTAGATAGTAATTCACAAGCTCTTCATCGGTTGGATGGAATCGGAAACCTGGAGGCAATCCAACTGGAGCCATTTTTAATAATACCGGGCAGATTAACAGAAGATCTAAGCACACATATATACAAGTTTTTTTTTATATGTTATGTGTCTGTCTACAGATTCAAAGTTACATGGCTTTGAATCATCTCTTTCACTTTTACTTTAACAGATTCTTGGACAAACGTTTCTAACAAGCTCTTATTCACAAGGAAATTAATTAAATAATTTTGGGATTGGAACTTTTTTCAAGTAAATAAAGTTATGATATGATATTTGAGTAAGAAGATAAATAACACTTGAATGTCCAGACTGTTTTGTGCTATATGATAATAGTGTCATCTTTCTTTCTGTGGGACGTCATGTTTGCTTTTGTTTTATATATATTTCATGCAGAAACTTGTAGTTTAGGTTACGATCAAAGAAATGAAAAAGAAATGCCTAAAAGCACATGTGTATGTATGTATCCATTAATGTATATATAAATTTATAAACAGAAAGTAAAAGGTTATAAAGCACATGTAAACATGATACATTGATACATTGCAGAACAAGTCATTCTGAATCATGGTGTTACGCAATATAAGTCGAATTTTCACACTACATAACAATACTAGATTTTACAGATTAATACTTATCGTAATACCTATAGAAATCAGAGGGAAATTGATAATTGTATTAGTTAGATTCTAATATAATGTTACAATACAATGACATTAAATAAGAAAACATAAACAAACCCTAACTCCTAAACCAACCTAAACAAACAGGACAGACTTAACGGGCCTTTATTAGCTAACACTCCCTCTCAAACTCACAATGTACAGCGGTAAATATTGAGAGTTTGCCAAACAGAAAATAAACTAAAACTGTAAAACAAACGAAAAGCAGAGTGTCCTAGAGTGCAAGCTCGGTGCTAGGCAGTCTCAATCCAATGCAAACCAAACTGTAACAAGGCGACATCAGTCAAGTTTGAAACAAATGGGCCAATGTCATTGCAAAACCAAAATCAAAGCAACATAAATACGAAGATGAACGAGAGTAGAACAGACAAAACTAGGTTCAGATTCGGACAGATGCAAACAGGTGCAAAGCACAAAATAAGGCAGGGGGAAAGAGTAGAACAGGCAGACAGGTGCAAATGCAGAACCATAGCAGAGCTACACAAATACGGAGAAGAACCAGAGCAAATTCATGCAGACAAATGTATACAGACAGATTTAGGCAGATAGAGGGCTACATAACAGATTCAGGCAGACAGAGCAGACTCGCGGAAACAAAACCAGACAAATAATCAGATGCAGAACCAGGCGGAATCAGATGCAGAACCAGACAGAAAATGTGAAATCACACAAATGCAAAACCAGACATAAAACTTATCACCCACTCAAATCCATCATGCTTATTCTACACTAACGTTTACTAATCTCAATCAAAAGGTACAAACCTTGCTTACAATCTTATTGTTACTGTACTATTTCTAGTAAAATATTACTAATTTTCCAAGGTTGCAAATCACAGAAGATACATACCACAATAATCAGTCACGAGAATCAGGACTAACAGCCAATAATCAACCTTACAAAACAATAATTCGAGAAAACCCTTAAATCATCAACAGCTTCGATGAGCCATAACTCCCCGTAGGAACATTAGATCGTAAATCCCTTCATTGAAATTTGTAGATCTTTGTATCTAGAACCTATAGACCAAATTTCATGATGATCTAATGGCTAACGAATGAGTTATACCTAATCTTTCATGGGGGCACAAAATGTGACGAACAGAGAACAACAACAAATTCGACGGGTTACTGTGCCTTGCTCAAGACTCCAATTTGAAAACTGAACGGTTAAAGCGTAGAACAATGTGTATGCTAACTACAGTATGAATTTCAGACAAATCCAATGGTTAACAAATCTTTTAGGAACATATTTCATTATTATCAAGTGTCGGTCATTAAATTTTGTAATAGGTTCCTTTAGATTATTATTATGTTTAGTTTTCTATTAAGTTTCATGTTATTTAGTTTATTATTCACGTAATGTTAAAGTCTAAGGGCCACATGTGAGTGATGCCCTAGACTAGTAGTATAAATACTTATGTAACCCTCCTTGGAGGGTGTTGGTTCTCTTATAATACAAAGTCTTTTCATTTCATTTCTAAGAGTTCATTCCCCCCCCCCTCTCTCTCTCTCTCTCTCTCTCTACTTACTTTCTCTCTCTAAAGATTATATGGTTTTATGTTACAAAATGGTGACCTAACAAAATCCACAGATCGTATTTTTTCGCACAGCTGTGCAGACAATGATGAACATAGACAAAACAACGGAAAAGAAAACGAGTTCCCTCCGGTCCACCAACAAGTAGCCGATGACCGAAGAAGGACAATACTCCGATGACCTTGTACCTAGGAATGTGATACCATGTAGAAATCAAAGGGAAAATAATAATTGTATTAATCAGATTCTAGTATAATATTACAATACAAGAGTTGAGTTCAATATAGATCCCAAATTCTCTATAGATCCAATGAACCCATCTTAGACATTCATTTTTTTCATTAAGATTAAAAAAACCGGTTTTCACCTTTATTTGAAAATCAAAAATATCTTACCAAACGATAAATCGTTAAGCGACAAAAAATACACCATCACGATGAGCATTTTTTTTTATCTTTCGTTTCGATATACTTTTGATGATCTTTTTTTTCGATTTTTTTAGTTACGTCCAGAAAAATCACATGCAATTTTATAAGTCACATGTGTGATTTCATAAATCACATGTGATTTGTGATACAAATCACATGTGATTTTTTTAGACGTAACTGAAATAAAAATTCCAATAAAAGTTCATTGAAAGTATATAGAATTGCCCCTCTATAGAAATATGATTTAATTCTCGTCGCGATGGTATGATTCATTTTGCGTTACGATTAACGGTTTGTGAGATTTATTTATTTATTTACTTATTTATTTTTATTTTTTTAAAGGAGGAAAGTGGATTCTTTTGTTTTGATCAAAAAATAGATGACCAAGATTTGTTCATTGGATCTATAGAGAATTTGAAATATACATTGAACTTTTCTCTTCAATACAATAACATTAAATAAGAAAAGCATAAACAAACCCTAACTCACAAACCAACCTGAACAAATAAGCCAGACTTAACGGACCTTTATTAGCTACCAATACCAATATTCAACAATATTGCTATTCGGTATTTTGTAATTCAGACGAAAAAGTCCCACCAATCAACCGTAGCGACAGGATTTTGAATCACTAGAAGTAAAAAAAATGCGGAAAAACCCATACCATATCATTTATGACTGACCAATTTACAACAGATAACTACCTACATACTTCATTATGGTCACCCTCGCTAATAGGATTTTTAAACACCAAAAATAAACATGGAAATTCCATGCGTTGAGTAGTCCATTACCGAAGAATTTCTGAGCTGTAGTTATTCCGACATACCATCAACGGGGTATGTCAGTAAAATATTGTCTCCTTTAGACATTTGTTCTAATTCGTCGCTAGAACAATGAATTTCTGAATGATTCAGTGTGAAAACGAACACACACGTAAGTATCTTAGCATGCTCTCTTGGTCTACATATGTGCATGCTTGCTTGCAAAACGGGATGATTCCAATTAAGAAATAATGGTTACAAAAGGATGTAAGGTTAAAATCCAGAACTTTTGATACACAAACTGATCTACCCATTGTGCCATAATCTACTAAAATCTAGTTAAATATACATCTTATAATAAAACTTAACATTGCAAACGAGCGACCATCATGCTAAAACCGTTATTAATAAAACTTGAAGGAAATAGTAGCATCCTAGCATTACTATATGACGTTTCGGATGGACTTACACGCTTCTTCCTGAATTTGCATGCCAACTGGATGGTGGCAGCCTGGCCTCGCCACTATAAAGATCCATTCCTGAACATAGTAAATGTGTAAATTTAAGGTCACATAAGAATTAGATCTACTATAGTGTTTTTATGTTTTATAGAAATTCATAACTGTTGATACAAAAGTTAGGCGTTCCTTGTTTGGGTTCCTGTCCTCGTACCAATCAGATCTTAATGCTCTTGAGACCTGCGCACTAAGAAAGTAACAGACACCGTTAGGCTTATCGAGGGATTGTTTCCCCCGATTATCCTCCGGCGTGAGAGTAAGTAATCGATTTAGGGTTGTGAAGAGTTTTTAGGGTTGTAAGTCGTACCTTAGACGAGAGCTATGATGCCCTATATATACACACGTAACCGATAAGGTTTCGTGCTCCTCACTCTTCGGTGTATCCACCGATATCGGATATTCGATATATATCTCCTTATTTAGGAGATATTGATGCGCGTGGATTGCAACACGCACTACGTTTTACCTCTCGAGGGATCTCGAGAAGCTTGCAATCCCCACCAGGCAGTGTACCTGACCGATGTAGTATAGTGTAGTGGCAAGTACCGGGGGATTGATCGTTCTCTCGCAGGGAATAGTGTTCGTTAGGCTAAAGGCTACTCTAATCTAGGTCTAAGGGTCTTCAGTGTGAAAACGAACATACACGTAAGTATCTTAGCATGCTCTCTTGGTCTACATATGTGCATGCTTGCTTGCAAAACGGAGTGATTCCAATTAAGAAATAATGGTTACAAAAGGATGTAAGGTTAAAATCCAGAACTTTTGATACACAAACTGATCTACCCATTGTGCCATAATCTACTAAAATCTAGTTAAATATACATCTTATAATAAAACTTAACATTGCAAACGAGCGACCATCATGCTAAAACCGTTATTAATAAAACTTGAAGGAAATAGTAGCATCCTAGCATTACTACATGACGTTCGGATGGACTTACACGCTTCTTCCTGAATTTGCATGCCAACTGGATGGTGGCAGCCTGGCCTCGCCACTATAAAGATCCATTCCTGAACATAGTAAATGTGTAAATTTAAGGTCACATTAGAATTAGATCTACTATAGTGTTTTTATGTTTTATAGAAGTGCATAACTGTTGATACAAAAGTTAGGCGTTCCTTGTTTGGGTTCCTGTTCTCGTACCAATCAGATCTAAATGCTCTTGAGACCTGCGCACTAAGAAAGTAACAGACACCGTTAGGCTTATCGAAGGATTGTTTCCCCCGATTATCCTCCGGCGTGAGAGTAAGTAATCGATTTAGGGTTGTGAAGAGTTTTTAGGGTTGTAAGTCGTACCTTAGACGAGAGCTATGATGCCCTATATATACACACGTAACCCATAAGGTTTCGTGCTCCTCACTCTTCGGTGTATCCACCGATATCGGATATTCGATATATATCTCCTTATTTAGGAGATATCCTATATCTTAATCCATAAATAGTTTTGGGTTTGGGCCCCGTGAGCCCAAACCGTCTAATTGGTAGTCCAATTATTATTATCGTAGCCCACTCGTGGTGGGCTTAATGTTAGTGGGTCATGGTATTCGGGTTCGTGACCCGAATATAGACTATACGTCATCATGTCCCCCCAGTCTAGTGTGCGCAGGGTAAAACCTGCGGATGCTAGACTAATAACCGTGTCGAACTTATTTCCGACGCGTACGCGGGAAAAATGCAAAATAAAACCGCCAAAAATACACGTAGGATGTACCTAGTCCAAAAAAGTTCATTATAAGTACCTCGGGAAATGGAGAGGCTATCCACGTGTCCTGTACCGTTTCATTTCCCAGCCACACGATTTGAGTTAGTGGGTTACACGTGTCGCGCATCTATGGTGAGTGGAATACTATATAACCACCTCCTCCTTTTACTGTGTTTATCACAGTAAAAAGCGTTTTATCTCCATTTGCAAAAGCTTCAAAACTTCCTTTCAAACACTCTTCTACGCATTAGGTAATCAGCGCGTGCGCTTACTATTTAGAAAATATGGTACTTCAGTTACATGACTTCACCGCCGATATGTCCGAGGAGGAACTGACGCAGTTTACCTCGGACTATTTCATTCCGTTGGCCTTGCACCCAGAGGTGCCAGGTCCCAATGACACCATCGCGGACTTCCCCTTTGGGAAGGTTGGGGTTTATACGCGCTTTTTCGAATGGGCGAATCAGCGCGTACCCCTATCCGTATTTTTGAGTGATATTCTCAATTACTACGAACTCCACATCTCGCAGTTGCACTGTATTGGCGCTGCGAAGATTTCTAACTTCGAGGTTAATTGTCGCTTGTTAGCGGTTAACCCCACCGTCCATTTATTCCGCGCGTTTTATCATACGACGTGGTTAAATGGATGGGTCACCTTCTCCAAGCGCGTAGGTAAACTACAGTGTTATACGGAGAAGGTGGATTCATTGCGCAACTGGAGGGAGAAGTTCTTTTGGATCGATGCCGCCGTCTTTCCTTCTAACTTCGCATTTTATACCCGGGCTACCTTACCGAGGGATGAGCGCCCACCTGCTGGATGGTACAACGCTGACCATGCGGACATCATCGATGAGAACCGCATCCCAATTAATTCGTACCCGGAGGAGTTCCTGGTGCATATGGGCATTAGCCGGAACTTCTTCCTTCCTGATACGGAGGTGCCAACGTTCTTGGACGGGAATGGTCGGGGTGGGTGCTCGTCCTTCATATTTTCTGTCGTTTTTATTGTAAGCGCTCTTCTCTTTCCATAAGTTATGTAACATGTGTATTTGTTTGTGTTTTTGCAGAAATGGATTTGTTCGGCGTTGTTCGCCTGGAGAAGCCCAGAACTGTTACGGTGGGGGTGCGCCCACTGAGGCAGGGTGAGACACCCATACTAGCTGCGACTGCTGGGCGCGTCGTGGAGATGGCTGCTGAAGAGCCAGAGGGTTCTCCTTCTACGGCGTTGCAAGCGACGCCGGTGCAGAGTGTGGCCCCGTCGCTGGAACAGGCGCCAGATGCTGCGCAGCCTCCTCCTGACTCCGACAACATTGTGAGGATCATTGTAGATGATTCTGAGGAGGAGGGCGAGCAGAACCAGCCGTTGACGCGCAAGCGTGCGCCTGCTGGTGGTTATGGTGAGGGTCCTTCCAAGAGGCCGCGTTCTGAGGCTGAGGAAGGTGCATCTTTCACGGATGCGCACATGGAGTAAGTACCCTTTAAATATTATAAGCTTATGCCAGTTTGTAGATTGTTTCTAACTTTGTTTCTTCGTTTCTGCAGTGTGGATGCTGAGAAGGCTGGAGAGGGCGCATCCACGACTGAGGTGGAGAAAGAAGTGGCCTTGTCTCCTCCTCCCATGTAAGTATTTTAGATAATATACTTACAGTTTCTTGTATTCTTCTATTCTTTCATACGCTGACGTAATTTAATGTTGTACTTTGTCTTTTCGCGCAGTGAGCAGCCGGCTGAGGATGCTGGCGTACAAGATGGGAGTTCATCGCCCTCGGTGAGTCCCTTTCTAGATGGGGGGGTTACACCGAGGGACATAGGGGAGGATTCCAAGTCTTTGGACTCCTTGATGGAGGAGTTGGCCTCCATTGCTGCGCGCCAATCCGAGCTGGTGGCGCGGGTGAGGACGGGCTATGCTGGGGAGAGTAGTCGTTCTTCCCAGAAGGATGAGGAGATCGCTAGGCTGAAGGCGCAGTTGGCGGCTGCTCAGGTTGAGCTGGCAAGCTCTAAGGCCGAGCTGATGGACTCCAAAGCTGAGTTGGAGCGCGCAGATGCGTCTGCGCGGAGGTTGGCCGATGGGAGGATTGCTCTCATGGCCCAAGTGGAGAAGGACTAAACCTCCTTTGCGCAGTACCAGGCCAAATGCATGTGGGCGCTGAAGTACTTGGAGCGCAACAAGGCCAATCTGTTCTTTCAGCTGGATCAGTTCCACAGTGTTGTGGAGACTGCGTTGAAGAGGCAGGAGGAGAAGCTCCACAAACTCAGCATTGAGTATGATGAGGAGTTGTATCCTCATATGGTTCAATCTGTGGCTGAGCGCAGGTAAATTCTGTTGCTTCTTTTATTTCGTATTTATATGTTTAGACTTTTCATCATACTAACACTTGTGTTATTTTGTAGGTGGTTGATCAGTCATGGTCTTCGCCTGGCCGCCATGTGTACGCTGGAGTCTCCAGAGGTCACCACGGAATTTGGGAAGGTGGTTGAGTGCGCCGTTGCACATGGCAAGACTGTGGCTGCTGACAAGCTGGACGAGGCCAAGCTGTTGACCGTGCCGCTTGCTGAAGTTCCTGGCTACAAGGAAAGCGCCCATGCTGAGCTTATCGCTGCCATGGAAGAGCTGAAGAAGCTTGAGCTTCCCCACATCTCACAGTTAGAGCGTGATCAGGATTATCCGATCAACGTGATTATGGCGGGGCTCACTTTGCCAAGGCATCTGCGTGATGACACTGACCAGCAGCCGGACTTCTACCTGAAGCCTGATATGGCGCAGTTGAAGGTACCTCTCTTTGCTCAACCACGTGACATTCTGAATCCATTCCTTATTGAGAAAGAGATATCTTTGCAGAGATCTTTAACTGCTCACGCCTCCAGGCTTGCCAGGAAGAAGGGCGTAAAAGGGAAGGCCATTTTGTGCGGCCTCGGCGCAGCTCATCTGCCTAGGTCGGATGGTGTACCAGTCACAGTGGCCACCGTGTCCCTCAGCGATGCTGACTTGCTGAAAAGACTTAGTGATGCTAAGGAAGCAGCTTTTTGTGGGAGCTCCAGCCAGCTAAGGCGTACACATAGCTTCTAGGCTTTTTGTACTTAGCTTTTAGTGTTTGAACAGATTTTGTATAAACTTGTTGTATATATAAAAAAGTTCTTTTGTACTTAGCGTTTTTATATTTCCCAAGTACTTATGCTTTTGAACTCGTTGTTCTCTTGTAGATATTTGAGCGCAGTTTGTACATAACTCATGTGTCTTTGTATTTAAGACATCTTTAAGTATCCAAGCGTGCTCAAGAAATTATCTATGCATTTTTCAAGTAAAGACCATATTCGTGTATAGAATTTTTAACTTAGGGAAAAAAGGAAAGTCATTGTCGTCTATGAATTTTTAGAAGTAAAGACCATATTCGTGTATGGAATTTTTAACTTAGGGAAAAAAGGAAAATCATAGTCGTCTATGAATTTTTATAAGTTTACTTGTCGTATTGTGAATTTTATTTTAAGGAATCAAGAGTCTTGGTTTCCTAAGTTGTTAAACGCGTACAGTGTGCAATGTTGCGCATCCATCGTGGGGTGCGCAATGAACTTGCGCCAACGTCTTGAGCGCAAGGTGTTTAACAAGGATACGTAATCCAAAGTTGATGGGTTTGAAACCCTCTTACTCAACGAGTTGTTTAGTAGGTTAACTCATCCTTTTTACCAACGTGGGTATTAATTAGTGCATGCACGCCATGTAGGCTAAAGGTAATGTAACCAACACATTGAAACATAAATAGTATTTAAATAACAATGTAAAGAAGTTGTTTCGCGGAGTTAGCTAGAAACCGCGAATTTTAATTAATACTTGCAAGTTTTTGTAAAAAAAAAACATTACTTATCTAGATAAGGTAAAAAATAAAAACTACATGGATCTTTATTGGGACACTTTTTAAAGTGCGCGAGTGTCCATGTTGGGCCGTAGCCTTTCCTAAAGATAGCATCTTTTGAGATTGCGAACGTTCCACGTGCGTTTTAGCTCATGGCCGTCCTTATCGCGCATCTTGTACGCTCCTTTTCAGAGTGCTTCAACGACCTCGTAAGGTCCTTCCCACTTTGGTCCTAGCTTTCCTGTGTCTTCTGCGTGGCTTGAGTCGTTTTCGCGATATACGAAGTCGCCTGGTCTGAATGAGGTGCTTCGCACTTTGGCATCATAGTATCCTTTCATTCTTGATTCGGCTTTTTCTTCTCGTATCACTGCACGTTCACGCCTTTCTTCCAGAAGATCCAAGTCTACGCGCCGCTCATCATCATTTGTGGTGATGTTAACTTCTGCTGTGCGGATAGTTGGCATTCAAATCTTAGCTGGTATAACAGCTTCTGTCCCATAGACGAGAGAGAAAGGAGTATCTCCGTTGCTAACTTTGATTGTTGTTCGGTGCGCCCAAAGAACATGTGACAGTTCTTCTACCCATCTTCCTTTGTGTCTGTCTAGGCGCGCTTTGATCCCTTCACCCAGACTACGGTTCGCGCGTTCAACCAGACCATTGGTTTGTGGGTGAGTTACTGACGCAAAGTGTTGCGTGATGTTCAGTTGTTCACACCAATCTTTAAATGGATTATCACGGAATTGTTTTCCGTTATCTGAGATAATTTCACCAGGTAATCCAAAACGACATACTATGTTGTCCCATACAAATCGTTTCACTTGGTTACCTGTTACGGTAGCTACTGCCTTTGCCTCGATCCACTTTGATGATTGTGTAAATACTCATCATTTTTGTCTTATATGAACTGCCAAAACATCCAAAAACACCCAAAATGCATAAAATACTGAAATATCCCTAATGGTTGTGTTTTATACGGGTTTAATAGATGCAACAATAGTTTGAAAACAATGAAAAACGAACATGAAGTTTGCATAAATTGGGCAAGTTCAGTCCACCACACTTCAAAAACAGTCAAATCATAGATACCACTGAGCATTAATTGTGAACAGTTAAAAGTTCAAACCAAAGTCCTTTAGAAAATCAACAAGTTGCAATAATTATCTTTGATGAAAAGTTTGCAAAAGTTTACAAAGTTTAAGTCACTGAACTTTGCAAAAGTGTCAAAAATAGCCCAACTGGATATAAATCTTTATGGAAAAATAACAATCAATAGGTCAACTGTATTGATGAACATTGGCCAAAAATAGCCTTTGGGTGAAAAGTTTCTGTGAATTACATAATTGGGTCCTCAAAGTTTCAAAGTTGGCAGAAAAGGTCCCTGGAAAACTTCAAAAAAGCGGAAAAATCATTATTGGTCCTTGTAACTATTATAAAATGGCAAAAATCACCCTTGGAATACTTAGAAAGTTTGGCAAATTCAACCCTTCAAAAAAAATCAAAATTACACAATTGTCTTGGGGCTTACATTTTTACAAAACCAAACGCGACACCTATTGTCTAATTAAAACCCCCCATAAGCCCAAAAATCCAAAAACTACCAACACATTCACCTTATAACCCCCACCCCCTGCGCCCAAACCTTTTGCACTGCGCCAACAACAACAAGCCACTCCCCTCCCCTTTTGTTTATAATAAATCAAAACCAGGACCCCCCCCCTGTTCTACCATCTCCCCTTCCCGTCCCAACTGTGTCTCTGCAACCATCACCTCACACCCCCACCATCTCCACCGCCAACCACTCACCTCAACCATGCACTAACCTAACAAAACGAAACCACAATAAATGCAACCTTGCATATCCACGAGTATTGCCCAGGTTATCTCTTTTTGGCGTCAAAAAGATTTAAAGCGCGCTCAAAGATCATCTTAACCAATCCAATGGTCTAGAAAGAAGTGGGAAAGACTCAGAGGGTCCCACTCGAACGCTCAATTTGCAGCTATAAAGAGAGAAATCACGAGATGGAAGCAATGAAGTGCTGTTCTCATTTAGCTTAATTTTTATGTCGAATTAGGTGTAAATTTTCAATATCAGTCTGTAATTCTCAGTTTCAAAGTATTGTACTAAGTATTTTCAGTAGTAACTCCAAACTCATTCAACTGTTCAATTACAAGTTTTCTTTTTCAATTCAGTGTATGCTAGTCTTCTCTAAAACAACTCTCAATGTTCACTGAATTGCATGTTGTAAGTTGTAGTTCTGGACTTTTTAGGATCATATAGGCCCTCCCAGGAAAGCTCTTAGAGCCTTTTAGTTACTTTTAAATATCAGTGTAGACTCAAAAATCAAAAATACAAAAAATACAAAAATCAGTGGGGAAAATAAAAAAACTTGCAGGTTGAAGATTAGATTTGCCTGGCAGCCAGTGACTGGTAAATATTATGGCATAGTGGCCACTCGGACGTGAATCTCTAGTCTATGTGTGACAAGCATGCCCTGGATATAGGATTGCGTATAATTGTTGCGCTTTTAATGGACATGGATTTCTATGCAGCTTCAATTTAGATAGATGGAAAGCTTGAGGTTTTGTAAGCTTCTTGGCTGGACTACTTTTTTCATTTAGGAACGCTTGACAGCAAACTTCATAACATGACATGTATTAACATGTTTAAATATCTACACGCTCAATGCTCTAGACAATCTCGTCAAAATAGAACAAGTGTAATTAGTCTAGCCATTTATAGAGTTAAGCACAACAAACTAAGTAAATTTGTTATGGCAAGTATAATAATCCTCGCGGTGATTGCCTATTCTAAGATCTCTGAGTTACACTCTCGTTGTATCAAAAACCTGTGCGTTAGAGCGGTCTATATTTAGCGAGCACGCACCTACGACACTAGCAAAACTCACGATATTTTCCCGTACTAAGATGTTTTCTAGTTATGTATCATCTACCTCGTTTGCGTTGTCAGCGTTATGTTGAGAATAATAATATTGTTAATAATATTAAGTTAGATCTGAATACAGTTTGATAAATACCAGATGAGACTCAAATTCATTTGATATATTGAAAAGGACATCAAGAAGACAGTATTCCTTAAGGCAATGTAGTCTGTTGGATTCACGTTTAGGTTCAAAGAAACTTGAGCTTGTAGTATGATCTCTCTTGTTGACTTTCGTGTTGGTCACCTATAATGTCTTTATACATTAGGTGCGTCAAGTAGTCAAATCATCTGTATAATAAAACTTTTTATGAATGTTTCAATTCGAGACAAGAAAAGTCAATAATAAAGCACTTACAACATCACCTCACTATGTGTATCAATACTACACCTCTCCTGTTAGGCACTCTTTAATGGTTGAGTATCAGATTGCAAACCATGACAACAATGGTAAATGGTCTTTCGACCTTCATTACATAATCTGAAAACCCAAAATGTTGTGATTTCATCTTGGAATAGATGTATAAGGCATTAGTTAAGTAGGTGTTATTGAAGACGGGAATAATTTAAATATGAGTCTCAAACTAATCACCATTAGTAGGGTTAATACATTTATCCATGAGTGCAATCTGCGATTTAAAATTTCCAATTACCGACGTCTCAAACCAATGGTTAGTCCACTTTCAACAAAAATCAAAAAGTCAAAATTGTCAAGTCTGTTAAAGTGGTAGCTTTTTCTTTTTGATCTGTGGGATTCATTACAGATTGGAAATCCAAAGTTTTGGTTGTTCTGAGTCATTTTGTTGCTTGTTAACTTAGTTCAAAAAGAAAATCTGATTTTGGAACTAAATTGCTCATAAGAATTTGGCCTAGAAATTGCCCTGTTGAGTTTTTACCTCCCCTGCACCACCACTTCCAGTGTTTCACACCCAACTTCACAAGCCCTTATAGCCTTCATTAGTGGACCCCACCCTATGATTTTTGGTTTTTTAGATACCTCAACCACCCAGCTTTTTAGATAAGTGCTTATTTTGGGTTCAAGAGCTTTTGCCCCTAGCTTATTTTAACCTTGCATTTTGTCCCATCTCTCAGTATATACTGAGTAGGCAGTATACCCAAGCCTTTTATTAATCTTGCCACAAGCTCACCTGTGGACCCCACAGTGTGAGCTTTAGCTTTTTGAAAAGCCAATAAGCTCAGCTTATTGGATCAGCTTTTACTTTGGGCTTCCAATCACCCCTGTGGGCCTCACAAGGTCTGCAAGATTGTCCCAAGTTCTGTTGTATCTGTGGTAATTGTGTATTGCTTATTTTTGCTTATTGGCTATTCTGTCATGGATTCTTGTTGATTTAAGCTCATTTCAGTTCACTTAAGTTGTTTGAATCTTTATTTGTAGCTTGTTTGTACTGTAGAGCTTATTAAGAGCTTTTGCATTTTAAAAAAAATCCAAAAACATAACTGTTATGCATTTTAGTGTCCAAATTGCTTATTTTTAAGTTCTGTAAAAAGTGTTTTCATAAAAGTTGGTTATTTTCATTAAATAATCTTCTGTCAAAAAGAAAATTCCAAAAATAATCACTTTTAATAAAGTGATAGCTTCTATTTAAGCCATTTGGCTTATTGTTCAGCTTTTTCAAAAAGAATTTTCATTTTTATAATTTTAATAAGTTCTCGGTCACTTGTAGTATTTATAATAATTTTCTTAGATTTTTATCTTTTAATTTAATATTTATAATAATTAATAATAATTAAATTAATTTTAATTAAAAAACCAAAAAGAAAATCACTTACTGTTTATTTTTAATCACTAATATCTTTTTATAATTTTTCTAGTTCTTATTAATTATAAAGTATTTTTAGAAATTATTTTCAGAGTTTTTACTGTTCATTTACTATTATTCTCATTTAAGTTAGTTTAAATAGCTTTTAATAAGTAATTAAGTAAATAATTAATAAAATAGTGTAATAATAGTTTTTATAAAATTTTTACAATTTTTTAAGGTTCCTGTATTAGTTAACTAGTTTTATAAAATATTTCATAATTTTCTAAGTCATTTTTAGTATTATAAGTAATTTAAATTAGTTAATTAGTTAATTAATAAGTAATTAGTATTTAATTAATATTAAATTTAGAAAAAGACAAAAATATTCATTTTCAATTTTTATATTTCTTTTAAGTCATTTTAGATTTTTAGAAATTAATTTTGCAATTTTATAATTTTAATTTGCAATCTTAATCATTTTTTGTTTAACTTTAATTAGTTTTTATTAACTTTTTAAATAGTTTTAGTAATTAATTAATATTTAAATATTAAAATAATCAAAAAAATAATTTTCTTTTTAATTTAATTTTCTTTTAATTTTAAGTTTGTATAAGTTTCATTTTTACCCCTTCTAGTTTTTATTTGTTCATATTTTACCTTATTCCCACTTTTCCAGTACGCATTTAGGTTTTTAGGATTATTTGCATTTCTGCATTTGTTAATACTGTTTCATTATCATTCCATGCAATCATTAGTGTAAAAATCAAGCAAAATCTTTATCTGGTTACTATTCCCAATCACTCATTCCCAAAACGTTTTCCAAACACAATTTCAATCTCGTTGGGACTTAACGACCTGTGAGAACACTGTGCTTTCAACGGATCATAAATTGATCACTTCCTCCCTCATAGCTTGACTTAGTTGACCAGGCACACCTGGTTGACTAGTTAGTTTGGGAGAAATCAAATTTTGGCGCCGCTGCCGGGGAGGTTGTTGCATGTTTTTAAAAAAAACGTTTAGGTTTAGTGATTTTCAAAACCCTCCTTGTACAAATCACATCACTTTGTAAAAATTTGTTGTAAAAATCTTAATCATATAAGAAAAAAGTCATTAACACTTTTCCTAAAGTGTTAAAAACACCAAAAAAATCAAAAACAACAAAACAAATCGTGAAGTTAAATTACTTCGATTCTTTAAGATTACAACCTATACAGGTGGAATACGGAGGTTCTGACATTAAATTGCGAACCGAAGAGAGATCCATTCTTCTCTCCTGCCACCCTGCGAGTAGTCTTAAAGGAACGATTTCGGTTAACGAATCGATTCCAAAAATAATTTCCAAGTTTTTTCACACACACCCCAAAAAGCCAAAAACATTTGTTTTCTTGTTAAATACATACGTAAAATATTACCACCGCAAATCAAGGCTGAATACAACCCAACTGGGTGTATGACCATTAATAAGTTCACAAACATAAGATTAAAACTTGCCATTGTACTCTTATGATTGGTGTACCTTTTTTAAAGAAGCCAGTCACATTGTAGTTATTGGTTTAAGTTCACTGT